>PVJX010004320.1:29280-96421 GCA_004027295.1 Dolichotis patagonum
TACAGAATTCCAAGGAAAAAAGGAAAAGAACAACAAAAAAAAACCTAAGAAATTATTACTTGACAAATTACATACTTACTTCTTGGAAATAGTTGTTCAAATTACAAAGTTAAAACATGTAAAGTAGACATTCAAACAGTGAGACTGTTAACAGTTCTGCTCCACGATCTGACAAAAACAGCAATATGGTCATCCATCTTACCCACTCAAATATACATGCAATTATATCAAAAGGGTAAAATTAAACACATCAAAACAGAACAAACAGGATCACAAGAAAGCAATATAAGAGACAAAAATTTCAAAACTAGGCAATCAGAGATATTCACTCGCTATCATACTGACTCTTGTTTTCTTCCAAATAGTTGTCCATATTGTCACATACAGGGAATTCACATGAAACAACCTAGTATGGAATTGCTCTGAGCAGGACGAGGAGGGCATTTCAGGTCTTCAAGACCAGACATTAGGGAAGCCAAAAATGGCTGTCATAGTGTCTCTCATTCTCCTCAAAACAGCTGTCCATACCTTAATGTGTGTTGAAAACAAAGCAAAGCAAGCTAAGATCATTTTGAACAAAAAGTGATAGTTTTGCTGGACTTCACATCATGATATTATGGAATCAGCACTGGGTATTGCAGTGTCTCTTTTTCTTCAAAGTAGTTGTTCATTTCAACATGTGTTATATAGTTGGTTCTCGTAAACTGTTTATAAGCTCTACACATGCATGAGTCTCTACATGTATATCTATCATTTCTGTATTAGCAGGAAAAACAAAACAAGCAAGATAAAACAAAACAATTCCTAGAAAAGCATGAGGCAGAAAAGTCACAGAAAACCGCAATACAAGGTGATCTACAACGGTTACCATGGTGTCTCAGCAGTATATAACAACATTAATAAAAACAAAGCATTAGAGACATTATAAGACTTCAAAAGCAAGTAATAATCAAACCAGAGTGGGTATTTTAGTGAATCTTGTCATCTTCAATGTAGTTGCCTATACTCTTAGACTTAATGCTATCCATCACAACAGATTTAAATAAAATCAGTCAGTACAAAGTAGCAATCTAACAAACCAGATTCAAATAAGATCAGTCACAATAAGACAGTATAAGTTATAAAGGGATTCAGATTAAGTTGATAGGAAATTAGGGATGATTACCATAATATGTCCTCTTATTTTTGGGATAGCTGACCATGTCCTCAAGTCTAGCGTAAGTAGACAAACTGGAACAGCACGTAATCCATCCAAGCAGAGTGGTGAGAATAATGTAAATTTTAAATCTTGTTACCCCATTAACAATATCCTCTGCCTCCCTTTTTTAGACAATTCCTCCCCTTTCACTCCCGTAGGGTGCACTGCTTGTTTTGGGTCCCACTGCCTCCCTATATAGAGCAGCTCAATGGACCCTATCTCCTGATCTACTCTGTCTGTGTTTCTCTCTGTTAATATTTCAAGGCCATCTATACTAGAGATTACAGCCAATCTTCTCTGCCTCATTTCTGCTATTCTGTTTTTCTGCCATTGATAGTCTATTTTTCTCTTCTATGCCACTGTCTGCCTCATTCACTGAGGCCTCTCTGCCACTGTTCCTGAAATGCTTGTATTGTTGTTCTCTCTCCCTAGAATGTCCTTCAGTATTTTTTGTAGGATTGGATTGGTGGTCAGAAATTCTCCAAGTTCCTCTTTGTCATGGAAGCATCTTGTTTCTCCATTACTTTCTAGAAAGAGTTTTGCAGGATACATCAATCTGGACTGGAGATTGTTTTCCTTCAACGCTTGAATTACTTCACTCCAAGCTCTCCTTGACCTGATGGTCTGTATTGAGAAGTCTGCCGTGATTTTGATGGGTTTTCCTTTATAGGTGATCTGTTTCTTTTCTCTGATGGCTTTTAATATTCTGTTCTTATACTGAATTTCTGGGATCTTGATTATTATGTGTCTGGGTGTAGCTCTGTTTGGGTTGTAGGTGGCTGGAGTTCTGTATGCTTCATACCTCTGCATATCATTTATTTTTTCTATGCTTGGGAAATTTTCCTTAATAATTTCTGTGAATAGCCTTTTTAATTCTTCTGATTTGATTCCTGCTTCTTCATTCACATGCTTTATTCTTAAATTATAGATCCTCTTGTCGCCCTCTAGCCTTCCAATTTTTACTGCCTGCTCCTTTGTTATTTTTAAGAGATCTTCCCTTTCATGACCCCACATTGCAAACCTATGTTCAATTTTTGATAGTCTCTCTTTGGTTTCTTTCAAGCAGTTTTGCCAGCTTTCTATGGAGTTTTTAGTGTCCTGATAATCTCTTTGAATCTGCTTCATGAATTCTAGGTTTTTTCTGAATTCTTCATTAAGTGTTTCTCTCCTTTTGTGTTCCTCCATTCTTCTGTCTGTGCCTTCTTGAGAGGTGCCCAGCCCTTCTTTTATTAATCTACTTATCTCTTGTTTAATTTGAATTAATATTTCAGTCTTGGTCCCACTTATGAAGTCCTGAAAATATCTCTTTATGTCTGCTAACGCTGTGTTTGATGTTGCATTTTTGCTGCACTTAATCTCTTTTGTATTTACCTCTCCTGGATCAATGTTCTCAAGGTTGGGGGCTGGGAGTGTTTTCTTATTTCTCCCTTTCGTCATGTTTTTGCTTCCTTCCATACAAGTGTATAGTGTAATTCCCAGACCCTTTTCTTGTTGGTTAAGGCTCCTCTAGAGGGCACAGGCTAGGAGCTTTAGCCCTCTTCAATAGGTTATCAGAGATTAGATTTCACCCATGGGCAGTGTGCACTGGCTCCTCCCCTCCGGACCAGTCAACCTTTGTAGGCCTTCACTGCGTCAGTGTGCACCGATCTCAGGGAATTAATTTGTAGCAACTCATTGGGTCCTAGCCAGGGGTGCGGCCTAGTCCAGGCAGATTCCACCAATCCACTCGGCAAGGGGAGCAACCAACTGAAGCCACTTCCTTATGGAGTTAGGGCTGTCCTGCCCAAATCCAGCATGTCATCCAGTCGGTTTCCCCTTTCCCGTGGGAGGTCTTATTCCCATCTCTCACTGCATGTTGATGCCAGTCCCCGATAACTGCTGGGCTCCCCAACCTCCGACTTCAGTGTGGCTGCGGTGGGAATTCATGGTGCCTCTCGGTGGGTCGCTTGCAGGGCCGGTCCCGGCGAGCTGCACACAGGGCTGTTCAGCTCCATGCTCTGGCAGCTCAAGCCAGTCGCTTCGGCACGGATCGCTTGTTCAGCTCAGGCAGGAATTCAGGCAGCTCAAGGAGGGCACCGTGCTCGCTGATCTTATCTTCACTAATACTAGCCCCAGGACCTCATATTCGAGCGGTTTTTTTGCACTTTAGTTTCTTCCTGGGTTGTGAGAGTCCATCTCTCTCTGTTTGGGTCTCTCCAGGGTGTTTTATTCTGGCATTTGAGCTGTCGTCACTCTCAGAGAGGGTCCCTCTCCTGCTACCTACCGGTCCGCCATCTTTTTTTTCCCCGAACCCCATCCCTCTTGGTTTCACTCTCTTACAGCATTCATTTCTGGAAAACAGCTCTGAAACCTCTAAATTCCCAGCTAGATAAAAGCTGGGGCCTGAAGTAGGTAATGAGTGGTCTCCTGTGCCCTTGAATGTTGAGACTGTGGAGGGTGGAACTGAGGCAGGAGTGGTGGCAACAGCGCACTTAGAGGCCCCTGGTTGTCCTGTGCTCTGCCAGCCAACTGAGGATGTTCAGTACTGTCTTAGCAGCCAGCAAATCGCAGCAGAGCTGCACTAGGGAGTGGTATGAGACACAGCAAACCAATGTCTGCATGGACCCAATTCCGGAACAGGTTCTGAGATGGTTCCTATGGTTCTAGGCGCAACTGTCTAAATACAAAAGAGGAAACAGAAAGGCTATAGCTACCTGATTTATTTGCAAATAACACAAACAGTTACAGCTGCTCACAATTAAGTGGGGGAGAAAATGAAGCCAGATATTTCCAAAAGACACGGTGACATATTAAACAGTAAATATAGCACTTAGCTTATAGAAGAATGAGAAGGAGGTTTTGAAAACTCTGTGATAATGGAAGCAATAAATTTTGGACAACTTCTTTTGCTTTCAATGAAATTATAGTTTATAATAAAGCAAAAGGAGCAAAATAGAAGAGCAAGGTGGGAGTATGAGAACAGTTAGTGGGGAGGATTCAAACGGAAATAAAAAGGAAATGTCTTTAGGTAAATGACAATGGGGAAGAGGATTAGGCAATGCAGAAGAAAAATTCATATCCATTATAAAATTACTACAGAACAAAATTGAATAGAGACTAAAGTACTAACACAGGAAACAAATGTTAAAAGCTCCCCCAAAATGCCCAGGAAAAAGGAATGCTTTAAAGTCAATAAAAATTAAGCACAGTAAACATATATGAACTTGGGGATATTTTTCTTTTCTAAGCAATCAAATAATGTCCATAGATATGAGGGAGAAAAAATTCTGAACTACAAATGCCTATTTCTAGAGGTTGATGAAAGGAAAATATCTCCTAGAATTTCCAGTAAATCTTAAAAATTAAAGGAGAAAAAGTAGCATGTCCACAAGTGTCCATCAGTGGGCTGAATGCAGACCTCTCCCAATAGTAAATGCTGAAATCCAGAAGGATACTTAAATAGATACTTGAGAAAAGGAGGGCTTGAGCCTTGAAATTTGTATTCAAAGGCTGGCAAGCATTCATATAAAAAATAACAGAAGGATATTTTTCAGATATGGAAAGATGTCAAAATACCACCCATTTCTGAAAAGATTAACAGAAATTTCAAAGGCATAAAAGCAAATCAATGGAATTTAAAAGAGTAATGTACACTATATAGCTGATATAATAACCAAGGAAAACCTAGGAGGAGACATCATTAATCTTACCCTTATTGTAATTGCAATTGGATCACTGTCATTTATCGAAGCATTTGGGTTAAATTTTGATTTAATATCTCTTAGGAAGTGTGGTTTTAAAATATATCCAGCACCACCATTATCCAAAAATTTCCCATTTTGCAAATCCATAGGCAGACCAGGAGTCTGGAAATTTAAGGCCACTGTGAGAAGGAAGTATTTTGATATCATTAGGAAAGAGGGTAACAGTTAAAGAGAGACAGTTAAACAGTTAAGATTATATATTTTTACATGTAATAATAGCATCACCAGCCTAACACTTCCTGATTTTTAACCTTTTTCCACTTCCCATGTCTATATTACTGTCTGTTGGTGAGTTGCAAAGTTTAACCTATAAATTAAATTACTATATGCATTTGAATAAAGAAATCAAAACAGCACATAGTATGAATTACAGAAAACTAATATACATGTCAGAAAACATTCAAGACATATAAAAATAAAAAGTAATCCATTAAATTCAGGAAACAAAGACATCAACTATATCACAAACTTTCAAGTCCAGGAGGTTCTGTTGTCATTTGAAGACAAAGTAAGAAAGAGACAGAATGATAATTGTTAAAGCATGGCACTGTGTATGTACGGTACCACCCTACAACTCCAAGCTGTCTCCCACCACCACTGGTTCCGTGCCCCATTCTGCTCAAGCCTAGAGGCCTTGCTAGAGTCAAGTAGTAGAAGTATTTAACACCTGACACTGACCAGTTAGTGTCAGTCCTGTACCAACTGTGCAATTAGGAATGGAAACAGCCTGTGAGAATATATAACCAAGTTACATGATTCTGCCCAGTTTCAAGATTGAATCTAGAAGTTCATGCAAACTATAAATAATAGAGGTCACTTGATTTGAAGAGCCCTTGAGCTCAACCTTCAAGCAAAGGAATTTGATCTCAGAGTCTTCTGCTCATTTTGGTTTCCTTGTTCTTTTCCTCCATCACTTGTCCCCACACTTCATGAACTGAACTTCCATGCCCTAAACTCCACCTAGATTTATCCTCTCCAAGCCATCTACAAATGAATGTAACCCTTGAGACCAGTGACTCAGTCCTGAGTGCCTGAACCCAAAACCTCCAAGGCCAACAACTTTAAAGAGCTTATTTGTTAATTCATAAAATGAATGCCTTTTAACTTATTTTTCCAAACAACTCAATATTCTATATAATGTACCCATTTGACAGCCAATATTCCAAAATTCTTGAGGATTAAAATTAGAAGAGTCTGCTCTTGTTGCTTTGGGATATATTCTGGTAATGAACTTCCTTGTGTGAGAAATAAATTCTTGGACTAAAAACAGGAAGAAAAGAAGAAAGGAAGGAAGGAAAGAAAGAAAAGGAAGAAAAGGAGGGAAGGAGAAAAAAACTATTAAAACATTATGAGTGATTTAAAATACTACTACTTCTATATATAATACAATTCTATGTTTCATTAATATTGATAATTATTGTTTTGAAAAAATTATTTGTAATTCATTAAAATAAAAATTAATCCCATGCCTTTATATTTACTGTGTAATTCATAATTACTGTTTAATAATTTTATTATACAATTTATGTACACTGATAATTCACTTGAGGGAAAATGAATTATTTCTATTTCTATTTCTTTTTTTCACATCCAAATTAATTAGACTTTAATACAAGGACACATAAAATTCCAAAGCAAAATACTTTCTTTCTTGAAACAAAAGTAGCATTTCCCCCACTTTAGTTTTTTTTTTTTTACCTTGATTTTTAGATTAGGATTGAATTACATGAAAGCCAAATGAAGCTATATGATTTTAGTGACATTAATTGGATGGAACATTTCTCAGATTCACAGTATTTAACAATATTCTCATGTTATCTGGTTCAGCTCACAACCCCTCCATTCCAGAATCTTCCCCTTAAATTCATTAAATTTCCACTTGGAAACGTCCAACAAAAACATCTCCTTCTCAAAGACTATCTTGAATGCCTTCTTTACTAATATCTATGTATATATACAGTACATACATACACAAACATGTATGTTTAACCTCAGGTTTTAAATATATTTTTTATACTTCTCCTAACCTACCTTTCATTGAGATTTGAAGCATATTGTTATGGTTTATATCTAAATGTCCCCAAACAGCCTCATGTGCTCAAAGGAGGGCTTTAGGAAAGTGGTTAAATTGTGGGTCCTTAGAGCTGACTCATTTGAAGGTGGGCCTGGTTGAAGAACTGGCTCAATGTGAGTGTGACCTGGTCCGGTGTTTCCCTTCCCAACTCGTCCCTTCACTGTCTCCACTTCTTGTCCACAATATATTTGCTAGTGCAACTAAATCAGAATTATTTCCTCCTTCAGTGTAAATACTATCCTCTAAGAGGCCTCATCAATTTAAAAATTACTGTTAATTTCATCAATACCTAGTTTTAAGAGTTACATGCCTCTCAAGCATAAATAAATATGAGTGCACCATATACCCTCATCCATTCCTGCTTCATACCTGTCTGTGGGCAAAGCATGTGCTGCTCTGGTCCTAATGTTTCCCATCCACAAAGTAATAAAAGGATTATTACTAAGGTCCCGTGACATACTATAGTTCTTTGGAACTTATCATTAGAAATTAAATTAAACATGATTTGTTATTACAAACGCAGTCCATGTTCATTTTAGGAATATGAGGAAATCAAATGAAGAAAGAGAACCATATACAATCTCATCACTCAATTAAGGACCATTGAAAACTGTTTGGTATGTATCTTTTCTTTCTTCTCTATCTATATGATAATTTTTTAAATTGAGTCCATTGTTTATTCCCTTTTACAAATTGTCAATTTTTACTTGCTAAAAATAATGTGAGAATTATTCTATTTCAATAACATTCATCTACCACATTTATTTTAATGATATTTTTATGGCTGTAATAATACTAGGCATCTTCACAGTCCAACTACTGCTAACATCATTAATTATTTATTAATCACTTCAGGTGCAATGAGAAATATGCTACACTCTGCAAAAATACGATGATGCTATATTTTATCACTCTAACTCAGTACTGTCCAATCCCTTTCTAAAATTTTTGCAAGTTTTTAATCTGCTGAGACTGAGAGAATCAGAACTCCTTTTGTTATGTCCAGAGGTCTTATCCTCAGGAATAACAAAAGCAAGCCAATAGTTTGTAGGGGCAGAGGTTAGCTAATAAAACAGGTCATTCACATTCTGTTGCACATAGAGTACAAAATATATTTTACATCCCAATCAAACACACTTGCCTGTGCACACACTCTTTATAAAACAGTACAGTACTCCTATCCTATCCTATCCTATTCTATCCTATCCTATCCATGTCACTTCATTTTGTTCTATTTCATTTCATTCCATTTCATTTACTCTGCACTACTTTACCCTATCCTATTATTTAACTGTGATCCCAACTCGTTGAGTTTATTTTTTAATCCCAATCCAGAGTTACCATTTGCTTTGATTTTTAATGTTTTAATAAGGCCCTTAAAACATCAGGGTTTTTTTACTAGGCAGCTTGAGAATACAAACAAAAGGACACTTCAAAGCCCTTGCACACCAGCGTACAGTCCAACAAGGCTTACCAGTAAACACGTCAGTCTGCATTTCCAAACAGCTTTGCTCACTCAGTGGCAGGCACTGATTTTCTTACTCTAATCTTTCCACACAAAATGGAAGATGATTGCAATTCTTTGAAAATAATTCCTATTAAATTAGTTTCCCACCCCTTTTAAAGCTTAGGACATTCCCTGTCATATAAGCTCAAAACACTGATGTGTTTGCTTCCCATTCTGTTTTCCAGGCCTTGTACCCTCTTCGGTGCTACCAAACAAAAGAACTTCCTCTTCCTTAGAATTAAAGAAAAAAAGCGGGGGGGGGGGGGACACAGGCAAATGTGACCTCTGGAGATAGCAGTGGCAATGCACACTCTAGTGGTCCAACCTGTGTGCCATTTCCTCCCTCTAATAGGCATAGAACCTCCACATCTAAAGTTACTTCTTAGTTGCCCACTGAATCCACGTTCTTTCCTATCTCAATTCTTACTGCCATAAACCTCTTGGTTTCGTCCCTGCTTGAAGTCTCCGCACTGTTTCTATGATTGCAATCTTCTCCAGGGCAAGTTTCCCCCACGATAAAGTTCAATGCCTTGCAAGTCAGCTCAGCTACCTCTAAGGTACCCCGAATGGCTCTACCATCCCAATCTCTCAACCCAGTCCCATGGATGAAAGTATCCACACTGGACAATCCCAGCCAAAAATGTCATTACCCAAAGAAGACAACCAATGGCTAAATTCTGTGAAACAGAACTAAACTTGAGGCATTAAACTAGAAGTCTTTTCTAAATTAGGTTTAATATGTTGACTTTTTTTAGGATATGTACTTTACAAATACCACCGACCCATCTTAACACCTCAGCCATAACTATAACTGATTTGAATACTTCATCTATTTGAATAGTAACATTTTACCTTTCAATTTGGAAAGTTTTCGGGCTTGTGTCTCCCCAATAGAATTACTTTCATTAAATTGCTGATAGTGTTTTGAATACTGAAAACTTCTGAACTTCTCAGCTTTAGTATAAATGACAAGATCAGATAAAGCCAGAGCTATTTTTAGCTTCGTGGTCTAAAAACAAAATGCAGTAATTTCACATTTTTATACTATTTGAAAAATTCCACTTCCAGTAAAGAAAACAATCTTTAAAATATTTTTTTACACTTTTCATAAAGCTAATTCCTCAAAAACTATTTGGATAAGTCAATGTGACTATTTTATGACTATAATATTTAATGCTTATAAGCAGGCTTAAGTTTAAAATTTCAATTAATGCAGTAAGTATTATGGATAACAACTGTTATATATTCTTTTCCCCAAAGATCTCAGCTTACTTCCATGACTTTTTACAAATTTAGAAATTTCAGTCATGACTAAATATATTTCCATTTTGAACTAACATTTTGGTATATATCCTTCTAAAGCAATCAGTTGGAATCTCTTCTCCCATATAAAACCTATTTGCTTTTTTGTACCTAGCATCTGTTTCCTCTAAACTTCTGTTAGATACTTCTTTAATTTTGTTTTGAGGAAACATCCCTTGCTTGTGCTAGTTCCATGCATTTACATAGTGCTCACATAGACTGGGCCTAGCCAATCAGAATTGTTCATTCCCCATCATCAGTAATTGGTTCAAAGTTGTATAGATCAACAAATCACAGTCAATGCAAAAAACTGTTCTCTACTCTCCTGAGAGAAAGGCATTCTGCTCTATATGAACTTGAAGGATATAAAGCAGAATATTTGCAATACCTTGGGCCAATACAGAGTAAATGGGACCAAAGTTGGAGAAAAATTGGAGAAAACATGATATTTCGTTGACCTTGCTTGAGATGCTAAACCAAATGATATTGCAAGTTAAATTCCTTTCCCTAAGATTTTTTTTTTCTGGATAGGTAAATTAAGTACTTCTCATTTTACCTAAACCATGCAAGCTAGTGACCTTCTTAGGACACAGTAATATGCACACTTACAAAGCTATATATATATTTTAAACCTTAATCTTTTATCTGTCTCTACTTGAGAACAGAGAAATTATGCCGTTTCTCTCTGCAGCATTCTTAGTACACAAGGAATCATAATAATCACCAACAATAGTGGAAAAGAATGACAAGTGGTACAGGGAAAGAGAGAACTTTAAATTTTTGCTTCAAAAATTTGTCAGTTGTTTCAAATGATAGATTTGATAGATTTGTTTCAAATGATAGATTTGAGTTTTTACAAGGAAAGGATTCTCCCCTCCAGAATATTTTCAATTGTCTACCAATAAGAATATTAGAAAATTTTCGATCACTTGTAAGATATTCATGAGGCTCCATCTTACCTTTTTCTTCTTGGAAAAACGTGTTGCTGCAAGTGCCTTCCTTGTCTCCCCTTCCTTTCCTTGGTTGTCTCTTGACAAAGAGCTGTCATTTTCCCTCACGGTTTTCAATTCCTCCTCTTCCTCCTCTACTTCTAGATCCTCTTCTTCCCACACCCCAACCATACCATGTTTATCAGAGCCCATCCTTTCACGAGTTTCCTTTAAGGTTCCTATTTTTTTATTTTTAACTAAGATTTTGAATTTCAATGCCTGTAGAAACAATTGGAAGGAGAGATACAAGTTATTCATTTGTAGGTAATTTGCACTGAAACACTCATTAAAAAACACTTCATCTTGTTTACATTAGCCTAATGTAGTAAGATACACCAGGCCTCCCTTTTTCTATACCCCTTTTTGTGCAGTGATGTTACAGCACTGACTATAATTTACCCTCAAAAGTATCTGTTGATGACTGGAACTTACTATATCCTTTCTCTTACACTTCAGAGATTTCTTCTATTTTAAAAAAATTGAAATATGTGAAAAGTAGTATAGATGTTGGTTAAGCTTGGCTGTGTCCTTTTGATTGGCCTGGGAGCTGCCTAGGAGACTAGTAAAGCAGACTTCTGGGGGTGTCTGGGTGGGTAATGCAGGTGTGACCTTGGGTACTGTATCTGGTCCTTCACTCCTTCTCTGATGCTGCTCCCTGCTCTGCTTCTCTCCCTGAGTACTTTCGCTCTGTCACATCCTTCTTCCATGATGTGCTTGCCTTGGAGCTGGCTGGCCATGGACCGAACCTTCCAAAACCAAATAAGCCAAATTAAACCTGTCCCCCTCCAAACTGTGAGTGTTGGGTGTTGTGTCTCTTGGACATGGAAGCGATTAACACAGTATATAAAAATTAAAATATTAAAGCTAGAAGGTTACAACTTCTGGTAGTAAATACTTTAGATCATTGTTCTCATAACAAATATGGTATCAGGTATATAAAAATGTCAATCAGTGTCTGGCATGGAGTGTAAAATACATCAAAGATTTACACATAAAAGCGTCATCAGGCTCAACTATATTATATCCAAGCATTAGCTGCTTAATAATATTTCCTGTCCATAAATCCAGGAACATGCAAAACTTATCACCATCAGGGTCACTGATGTATATCTGAAGCTTCTGATTCCATTCCATCACTTAGTTATCTTTGCTCCGTTCAAAACTTCACTCATTTAACAAATACATGTTTAAATACCTGCTGTGTTATCTATAATGCTGACATCTGGGTTCTGAAATAAAAGATCTTTCTCCAAAGAGTTTCGATTCTTTTTTCCCTTTTGTTAAGTTAGTTACCTATTCAAATTATGTCACTATCTTTAGTTTTCTCACATCTACTATGACTCTTATATCATCCCCTAAATACGGAATTTACCAAAGTAAATTCACTATGCAAACCACAAGCAAAGGTGTTGTCAGAGGCAATTGTTAAGGGGACAAATTTGTGAGATCTTGTTCAATACTGGGAAGCCAGACTCTTGAATTGTGGAGCTACAATCAGGCCTCCTTAACAAGTCTCCAGATTTTTTTTATAAATGAAGAATACAGTATGAGCAAAACACTATCTCTAATTTCTCCTTTACTTTTCAGAAACCATCCCCTTGCTTTAGTGTAGAAATTAAAGCTTCAATTATGTACTGTAATGAAAAAAAGCCATATGTAGCAAAAATAAATTACAATTCCAGAATTAGAGCCTGATGCTGAGATTTAATCTTTGATGATAAGTTCCCAGCATTTCACATAAGTTCTTTAATATTGTTTTCTGTCATAGTGGAATACATTTGTTAGGTGGACATCTTTAAGAGGTGAGTAAACCCTGATTTGATATTCATTTATTAAATAATTTGTTTTTGTGTATCTCAGTTCTATTATGAGCCCTATATTTCTTGACACTAGTATAACAACACTTTTATTTTTAAATTTCAGGCCTATTTAAATAAAAAACAAGAAATATAAAGATTAATATTGAAATATTACAGAAATACTGCTCTATCACCATACCTAAAGGTACATCAAAACTAAAGTATTGACTGTTAAACAGTACTATTACAAAAAAATACATTATCTGACAAAATTTGAGGTAATGTGCCAGCAAAGGAAACTAAGGACTAGTCAGAGAAGGATAAAGAAAGCCTAAAGAATTTAGTGTGATGGAAGAAAATATTCCAAGGAAAACAAAAAGGGGCACAGAAGTGAGCAAGTCAGGTGAAGGCTGAAATGTAGCCTCAGCAAGGTCAATGGCCACGGTGAGACACTTACTATGGAGCAGGAGGAAGAGGAAGTCAGACTGGGTGGGTTACAAAGAGATGAGGAAATAGAACTTTGGACTGTGAGTGAATATAAAAAAATACTCTAGAGAAAGAAATACAAAGAGATGAGGAAATAGAACTTTGGACTGTGAGTGAATATAAAAAAATACTCTAGAGAAAGAAATACAAAGAGATGAGGAAATAGAACTTTGGACTGTGAGTGAATATAAAAAAATACTCTAGAGAAAGAAATACAGTCCTGATGGCAGGGGTAAGTGCCATTTTAAAACAAATACTTGAATATGCTCAAATAAAGGTGGAAAGAGGTTCTAGAGAGAGAAACATTGAAAAGATCCAATTTTTAAAAGGTGAACCTCTTCCCCAAGTGTTGAAATATTGGCTGTAGATTCTGTTTCCAGCCTGGACTTTCTGCCTCTTTCTTATGCTTTTGCCTAGGAAACTTACAAATTTCCTGGTGCCTAATATTACTAACCTTGAAATTATGATGTGTGACAGTCAAAATGTGGGATTTGCGTGTATCCCTATACATTTCCTTTATACGTTCTCCTCATCCACCTGCATACCCAGGTGAACATTTCCTCGGCAACACATGATAAAGGTTCACCTCACTAAATAACCAAAGCTAAGCATTTTCGTGGGTCTTTAACCTCATCTCATGGGCCAATACAACAGGGATATTTTATTGTTTGTTTGTCCTTCACCTGAGCTTCTGAAGCAAAGTATTACCTCTGGTGAAGGTAGGCTGTCTGGAAAACCATCAAGTATATCAGAAAGCAGGAAATGTCCAAAAGTAGTCCGCAAAATGTTAGCCATCACTTCCTGCTGAGAAGGAGAGCAGTGATTTTCTAAAGAGAGAACCACCGGGTACTCAGATGTCTGAAAAATTAACCATTGCTGTGATTATTATCAATATTTTTAAATACTTTAATGCAATTAATATGCTATTAATATAAATTAATTTAAAATCTACTTCTAATGCTCAGCACTTCTAATGCTTTGCAAAACTGTTACATATTCTCAGTAATTTTGCATTTGACAAAAAGGAAAATTATTACTATATGCATCAAAAATATAGAAAAAACCTGAAACATCAGTGGGTGTTTGTTTAAATATATTATGTCAGTCATAAAAAGAAATTAAGCAGGCACATTAAGAAGATATAACTGTATATGCTGCTATAGAAAATCATCTATAGTATAATGGTTTTCTATCTTATGCAGAAAAACAAGTTTCCTGCTATCATTTGTATGTTGCATGTTCCCCAGTGGCCTTTCTGCTAAACAATCAGTTCCCAGTGTGGCAGTATTAGTTAAGTCGTGGAAACTTTCAGAGGTGGATCCTCTTTGAGATCCTCTGGTCATAGAAGACAGCCCCTTGCAAAGGATCCTGAGACGGTGCACTTTCCTTCTTTTTCTCTTTGCTGTCCTGACAATGAGATCAGTGATTTTCTTCTGCCATGATGTATGGCCTCAGCACAGCTTTTGGGGCAACCTACCATGCACTGAAACTTTCACAATCATAAACCAAAGTGATTATTTCTTCTTTTTTAAATTGATGGTCCCATGTGTTTGGTACAGTAACAGAATGCTGACTAACACATTGCAAAAGAATAATATTACATATTTTGTTTTTAACACATATACGCACATGTATACACACACATATATAGGTACATGTTTAAATATTTCAAAATCTCAAGGAAAACCTTAACACTGATGAGTTAAGGAAAATGCTAATTTTCTATATTTCCAAATTTAAATCCTGTGATCAGAACATATTGCTTAAGAAATCAGAAACAAAGGTAAAGTAAAAATAAGGAGTCAAATCAGAAAATACTTTTAAAGTAGAGCCAGGATAGTAGTGTAGTGATAGAAGGCTCTGAGAGAGGAGAACAGTAAAGTTGACAACAATGACTGTAGTTTGAGCACATGAAAGGCCATCAGCTGAGCTAGAAAAGGTCATGGGAAGAGCAGGAATGGCAGAAAAAGGAATATCAGAGCTCAATATTAAATATGAGTGTTCAGTCAAATGTGCCAATTCAATAGCCAAGTAGAAATGTCACCGCAATAACCAAGTAGAAATGTCACAGATGTGATTGCACAAATTTACTTTGATTCAAGGTAGAGTTTGAAGGAGAGATATGGATGTAGAAATCGTCAGAAATTAAAAAGAATTGATGCCTTACCATAATGTTTCTATATTAACAAGGAAATTTTAATTTGATATGTCTGGTTTGATGATATTTATTTTATATTCTATACTAGTATATAATGGAGCAACAGTTATAAATTTGTGATTTTTAAATTTGTATTTGCAGATTTTTAAGTTCATTAGGTACACATTAAGTAGTGAGGAAGGTTTTCTTAAGTCACTTCAATTACACTGCAATTAAAGAAAAAAGTATATAAAGTTTTTAAAAAATTGAAATGCGGGAAAATATATAGAATTAGACAGTTTTATGAATGGGATGAAACACTATTCAAAACACTTTAAAGTTGAGGGTTTGTTAATATCCTTCCAATTTATAATTAGGATTTGTAAGATGAGTTTAGTTATATAAAAAACTGGAACTTTAAATCTGTAACTTTAGTGGGTTCAGACATCCTTCAGAAGAGGGAAATTGGTCAGAAGTCATTTTACAGAGGGGACCAGCTGAGCTCAGAACTCAAAGCAGCTTCTGGCTTCATCTAGTGAAACCAGCCAAGTCCAAACCTGCGGGAGACTGATGCAGGCTGAATGGGCTGGGTTCCAGACTCATGGCCAGAAACCAGTGTGAACCACAAAGGAAATAAAGGCTCAGCCTCACTGAAATTATCCACTCTCTAAAGCTACTGCTGGCTCTCTGGGCTTAATCAACATGAATGTGGAAATCTGTCTGCCCAAATTATCTACCAGAGACAGCAGAGACACACCTTGATGTGGACAATTTTTTTATGTTTTATTTCTTTTTGTCTTTCTCTTTTTTTGTTTAGATTTTTTTCTTCATTGATTGTTCTTATTTTTATATGTGTGAACACAGTTTCTAGGTTTTCTCTTTTTTTTTTTTTTTTTTTTTTTGTGCCAGGGATCGAACTCATGACTTTGCGTTTGCCAAGAAGGCACTTACACCGCTGAGCTAAAACCCCAGCCCCAGTTTCTAGGTTTTCTTTTGTAGTTCTATTTTGTTCTTGTTTGTATTTCTTCCTTCTCTCTTTCCTGCCTGTCTTCTGTATCACTTTCCCAAAGTTTGCATCATCCTCTTTTGTCCTCCAACCTTACTTCTGATCTCTTCCATCTCTCTATTTTTCACCTATATCCTTGTAAATTCTTCCCTTGAAGGTAAAATCAGTCCATACAGTTAAAGGTGAGAAATTAATAGCCACCTCAATTCGTCATTTTCCAGACTGTGTTTAATATTCTAGTTACTGCTGAGTGACCCACTTTAGTCAAAGTGGCAAAACTATTCTAACTGGTTTTTCTTCCAGGTATACCAGGACTGAGATTGCTTAAGGATCATAAAAAGCTCTATAGACTAATGCTAAAGAACCAGGGACAGAGAAAGTAGTCAGCAACTTATGACTGTCAATAAATTGATGAGGTAGGATCTTGCAACAGACTCAAAACCCAAAAGCCAGCAACACCCAGAACACACCTTTGAGAAGTAGTCACTTCCTAAGGGTTTTAAATACTAGCAATAAAGCTACTCACCATAGGCAATTTATAATCATCAACCCAGGAATTAAATTAAAAAAAAAGAAAAGTAAAAGAAAATGAGAAGACACTTAAACAATATGCAACCCCAGACATCAAGCCCACCAAAGGCAGACCCAGGGGACAATGAAGTGGAACAATAGGAAACCCACCCACCTGGACTCCAAAGTGGTAACAACAGATGTAACAAAACAAATGAAAGAGGCTCGAGAAAAAAGTCAAATCAGAAATAATTTCTCAGATATGTACAGAGATGGTGACCATAATGAAAGATATGTTTAGTGACTTAGAGGAGGTACAGATTAAAAAGAATAGAGAAGCTTAGGAAATTTTGGAAACCATGAATGTCCATCATAGGAAAGAAACAGAGTCTATAAAACAGATTCAAATAGATATCCAGGAGATTAAAAATTCCAGTGATAGTATGCACAGCAGAATGAACCAATGTGGGAACAGTACCTCAGATACAGAAGACAGTATAGCAGTTAGCAGTCATGAAAGGAAATATTTTTTTAAAAATAGCAAGAGACCACATAAAATCAAATGACTAGCTGCCAGAAGATGCAAAGAATAGTATAAAATTGATTGGTGTCAATGAAAAAGCAGAAGATAGCACAAATAACAAAAAAAAATCCTGTTCACTGAAGAAAACTTCCCTGGAAAAGTAAAAGAATTTGACATACAGATAAATGAGGCATATGGTATTCCAATTAGCCATGATAAAAACAAATCTACACCAAGCCATATAATAGTCGAGATTTAGAAAATTCAACACAAGAACAGAATATTAAAAGCTGTTAGAGAAAAAAAAAACAAATCAACTATAAAGAAAAGCCCATCAGAATCACAATAAAAACTTCTCAACACACTCAAGGAGAGCTTGGAGTAAAGTATGTCAAGCCCTAAAGGAAAACAGTTTCCAACCAAGATTGATGTACCTTGCAAAACTATCTTTCAAAATTGGTGTAAAACTAAGAGAGTTCCACGACAAAAGAACACCTGAGGAAATTCAGAAACACCAAACCTGTAATCCAAAGTATCCTGAAGGGCATTCTATAAAGAGATAACAAGGATTACAACTCCATAAACCACAATAGAAAGAATCCACATTCTTCTCAGGTGCACAAGAGACATTCTCCAAAATAAACCACATAATAGATCATAGAACATGCCTAAGTAAATGCAAAAGAAATGAAATTATTCAGATTATAGCACAATGAAATTAGAAATCAATGGCAAAAAGCTGCAAAAACATCATAAACATATGGAAATTAAATAACATCTTTATCACAACCAATGAGCCACAGACTAAATTAAAGATGAAATAGGACTGTTTCTACAATTAGATGATAATGCCAATACAATAAAACAGAACTTATGAGACAAAACGAAAGCAGTCCTAAGAGGGAAATTCATAATGTCACATACCCATGTCAGGAAAACTGAGTGAGCTCACATTAATAATTTAATGCTGAACCTCAAGCTTCTAGAACAAGAAGACCAGGTCAAGTCTAAAGCTTGTAAAAGGGAGAAAATTAGAAAGATTGGAACACAAATTAATGCAATGGAGGCTAAAAAGCAACATAAGGTTTAATGAATCAAAGAGTTGGTTCTTTAAAAGATTAAATAAAATCAACAAACCCTTAGACAATGTTACTTTTTAAAAAGAAAAAAAGACTCAAATCCATGAAATTAGGAATTTAGAGGGTGAAATAATAATAGATCCTACAAAAGTCCATACAATCATCTATACATACTTTGAGAACTTATATTCTAATAAGATGGAAAATGCTGATGAATTGGACAGATTCCTAGATACATATGAATTATCAAAGCTAACTCAAGAATATATTAAAAATTCCATATAAACCAATATCAGTGAGTGAAATTGAAAACATAATTAAAAACCTACCAACAAAGAAAAGTGCAGGCCCTTATAGATTCACTGCTGAATTCTACAAGAAATTTAGAGAACACCCACAGTACTTAAACTGTTTAATTTAACTGAAAAACAAACAATATTCCCAAAGTCACTCCGGAAAGCAAGCATTACCCAGATACCAAAACCAGAGGATTCAACCAAAAATGAGAACTACAGGTCAATCTCCCTAAGGAACATGGATGCAAAAGTCCTCAGTAAAATACTAGCAAACAGAATACAACAAATCATCAAGAAGATGATACACCATGACCAAGTAGGATTCATTCCAAAGATGCAGGAATGGTTCAACATACCTAAATCAATAACTGTAAGATACCATATTAACAAAGTCAAGGACAAAAACATATTATCATCTCAATAGATTAAGAAAAAGCATTTGACAAAGTATCACTTCAATTCATGACAAAAACCCTTCAGAAAATTGGAAACAGAAGGTTTTTATCTCAATCTGATAAAAAAGCCATATAAGACAAACCAATAGCTAACATCATACTAACTGGTCAAACTAAAAGCTTCCACTCTAAACTCAGGAACAAGACAAGTATGTCCACTGTCACCCCACTTATTCAATATAGTTCTGTCACATTAGGCAGCACAATTGCACAAGAGAAATAAACTTTTAAAAATAAGGACAGAAAAGGAAGAAATTAAATTATCATTATTTGTGTGTGACATAATACTCTACATAGAAGACCCTTAACACTTCACCAAGATATTTCTTGATTTAACAAACAAATTCAGTGGTGTAGCTGGATACAAAGTCAACACTCAAAAATCAATAGCATTCCTGTACAGAAATAACAAACTCACTGAGATAGAAATTAGGTAAACAATACCTTTTGCAACAGCATCAAAAATAATGAAATACTTAGGCAGCAGCCTAACAAAGGAAGTAAGAGACATTTACATTGAAGACTATAGTATGTTTAAAAAGGAAACCAAAAGGATATCAGAAAATGGAAAAATATCCCTTGTTCTTGGGTAGGAAGAACCAATACAGTTAAAATAGACATACTCTCAATATTGTTATACAAATTTAATGCAATTCTTATCAAAATCCCAACAGCATATCTTATAGAATTAGAGATAACAATCCTAAATTCATTTGGAACCAGAAGACACTTAGAATATCAACAAAGGCAAGGAGGGGGTATCACAATCCCAAACTTCAAATTTTACTACAAAGCTATGTGATTTACCAAAAAAAAAAACAAACAAACAAACAAAAAAAAACAGCATGTTACTGGCAAAAATCAGACATACCCAAGATGCAGAAACAACTCCAGACATACTCAGCCACTTTATCTTTGACAAGGTGTCAAAAATCTTCACTGGATGACAGATAGCTTCTTTAATAAATGGTACTGGAAAAACTGGTTTTCCACACACTGAAGATTAAAACTACACCCAAATCTTTCACCATGCACTAAACCAAAATTGAAATGGATGAAAGATCTAAACATTAAAACAAATACTGTATCAGCTTGAAGATGGAATAGGTAAAACTCTTCAAAACATTGGTATAGACAGACTTTATGAACAAAACCCCTATATCATAGGAAATACTACAAGAATCAACAAGGATCTCATCTTATTAAAAGGCTTTTGCACAGCAAAAGAAACCACCAACAGAGTGAAAAGACAACACACAAAGTAGAAAAAAAAAATTGCCAGCTGTTCCTCAGATAAAAGAGTAATATCTAAAATATATAAAGAACTCAAAAAAAACCAGACTCCCCAAATATAAAGACTCAATCCAAAAATGAGCATCTAAATAAACTCCAGAAATAATAGCTTCAAAAAATCAACCAAAAACAAATGCTGGTTGGGCTGTAGGGAAAACATACCCTTCTCCACTGCTGGTGGGAGTGCAGACTGATGCAATCACTGTGGAAATCAGTATGGCAGCTCCTCAAAAAACTAAGACTAGAGGTTCCATTTGACACAGCTATACCCCTTCTTGGATTCTTCCTGAAAGAACTAAAAGCATCATACCACAGTGATATATGGTGCTGCTATATAAGCATAGTTTGTAAAACCTAAATCTTGGAAACAGTTGAAATGCCCATCAAATGATGAAGGGATAAAGAAGATGGGGTTTTTATACAAGGGAGCCCTACTCTGTCATAAAGAAGGATAAGTTTAAGACGCTTCTAGGTAAATGGATGTACCTTGAGGTCATACTTTTAAGTGAAATAAATGGAAGACACATGTAAATACAGAATTCTCTGGTGTAACCAAAACCAAAAGTATAAATAAGAACTAAAATGCACCAAACCAAAAGTGTAAATAAGAAATAAAATGCACAATAGATATTGTGAAATAGGAAGAGCATGTTCAAATGGGGAAAGCAAACTAGGGAGGGAAGGGGAAAAGGAAAAAAAAATGATAAAAGAAGGAAAAAATGGAAACAAAGCTTTTGAAAATAAAGAAGGGAACAGGGGTTGAAGGGAGAATAGGGAAATGGGAAAAAAAGAAACAAGTTATATCACGTACAGGTACAAATCCCCTAGGATGAGTGTAATCATTATGCATATCTAAAGTGTACCAATTAACTTAATCAATAAAAAAATCTGACACTTCAATCAATTGAATAACAATTTCAAATTCAAAGTAAACTTTCGAATGTTCTTTGGTATTGCAATTACAGGCATAAATAATAGCAACAATTTAGATAATGCATTATTGATATTATCTGACTTTTGTTTAGAAAATAAAATAGTTGATTATTGTAAAAATGTTTACCATTATTCTGATTGATATTTTTAAAAATTTTGGACCATAACCTACAACAAAAAAATTACATTTCATCCAATTACACACACACACACAGAGGTGCTCCCCTAAATGTACACCCGTACACACACAAGATTTAGCAGTAAGTTCCATAAAACAGCACGTAACTTACTGCCTGAATTTTAATAAACACAATTACGCACTACATGGATTTTAATGCATACTAGTGTGTCATAAACCACAGATTAAAATATGCCTGCTCTAAACCTAGGCCAAACAGTATAAGATTTTGAAGAGAATAAATTACAATTGATTCCTTGTAAGTAGAAACATTTTAAAAAGATAGACTCTTACCATGAACGCATATCTGCATATTGCCTGGATAACAGTTTTAAACAGAAGCTTGCTGGTGAGTGTATAGCCATGGTAGACAACAGGTTCGCCTTGTGATCCATCCCAGCAGTCAATTTCCAAACACCGGCACCCTTTCACAAGGGCACTAACAAAATTTAAACAAAACAGTATGTCATTCCTAGACAGATAACAATGTAGACCATAGTCAAGATGTTCGAAAGACCATATGTGATTTTGCAACAAATGCATACATTCATAAAAACAAGATTCCAGTTTCTAGATTAAATTTACAACCTAAAAAGGAAGAGTAAACTACCCGTGAAGTACACCTAGGAGCTTCCTCCTTTCTAATGAAATATTCTATTATTGTATTTCAAAACTTAGTTCACAGAAAGAAGAAAGCTGCCTAGGTCTATACCCCCAAATCAAAGAATTCTGGCTAGAGCAGTATCTCCTGTTCGATGCAGTATCATTGGGAATATTCAAAGCCACTTCAGAATTTCAAACTTTTTCTGATTCTTTCATCATCTCAAGCTCTAAGGAATAGAATACATGGTAAGAAGAGCAGAGGAGGAAGAACAGAAAGAGAAGGGGAGGGGAGGGAGTGAGAGTCACACAGAGACAGGGAGAGAAAGAGACATAGAGAGACAGAAAGAGAGAGAGAGAATATGTGCTCCCTGGAGAAAAGCGCTGGATAGAAAAAGGAAAATAGCTTGAGAGCTTAGTAGACATTATCTTCTCAATGTTATTGTAATGCTGTCTCTTAATTCTCACCCAAGTAAGAGCTAGGAAAAAGTAAAATTTATGCAAAGGAAACATGAATACCTTAATCTATGTTTATTTTAACTCATAAATTTACTGGGAGAAACTTAGAAGATACCTAAGATACACCAAATTCACAAATTTATCTGATCTAAGGAAAATGTATTTCTACTTCAGCCAATATCTAAAACTGAATTTGATTTTACATCTGTCCAATAAATCTATCTCTTGACCTGACATAAATTCCATCTTGGGGATATAATCACATGTGCCCACTGAGTTTAAATGAATTTCAGTGTTTTTACTAAAAGAGAGGAGCAAGAGAATACTTTATTAACAGGTACCTTCATGTATCTTGTCACTTGGAGCTGATTGAACTCATATTTTTTTTACTGACTCAATATTAATGAATATACACAGAGACATCTCAAAGTCTGCATAGCCAACACAGAGGTCACTGTATGCCACTATAAAATAGGTTATTTTTGTCAGAGTTCCCTAAAATGTATTGGTATATTTATAAAAAAAGTTCTTACTGATTCCTGCAAATGTATATATAGCAATAAGCATTTTTGTTTTATGTCACAGCCACATGCACATAGCGGAGCTGAACTGAACACACCTTTCTTCCTAATTTCTGTGAAGATAAGCTGGTGCAGAGCTAATACATATCAACCATAGTGCTCATACCAACATGGCAAGTTGACTAGTCCTATGGAGCAGAATTCTGCAATTTCCACCTATTTCTTGTGGTCTAAGTTCCATGAAAGCAGGAAATCTCAGCCTCATCAAAACTGTTTGACACAGTTGATGATTAGTAAATATTTACTGTAAAGTTTAAGAAGAAATGTGGAAAGCAGATAAAAAAATTGATCTTCTGAATCAATCAGTGGGAAGAGAGGCAACGGAATCAAATGAGAGCTGAGATGGGAAGGATCACAGAACTGGTACTCATCATCTAGGGAAGACCTCTTTGGAAGACATCTTGCTGTACACAAAGCAATTTTCCCATTGAAAAGCAGGTAAACATTTACTGTCTGCGAGGCATATTAAATTAGTCCATTGTCTCTAGGACATTCATTCTTTCTTGGGATGGTTTTGTCTCCCAGGAGATGTTTGGCAATGTTTAGACATAACTTCGGTTGCTGGGGGCGGTGGAAAGATTTGATGCCAACAACTACCAGGTACAAACTAATGATGCTGGTAAACATTCTACAATGTACAAGGCAGATCTTTACAAAACAACAACAAATCATCTGACATAAAATATGAAAGATTTGAGAAAGCTTGCCTTAAGTCGAGACATTCCATGGTGCTAAGTGCTTATATAAAAGTCATTACTTTTTCCAAACAGAAGTAAGGAGTACCAAAGCCCATACAAGAAAATGTATCTATTAGATCTAGCAACATACTTAGTCCCTTTCTAGGGAGATGACAAGGAACACTTAGGAATGTGGCTGAGGAAAAAAAAGCAATTATGGCACCAAGTCAGTATGCTGAATTCAGAAGAAGCACCCTGGTGTTCCCTGGGGGATAATACAGACGAAAGACAGAAAGACTCTGAGGAGGCAGGTCATTAGAAGGAAAAGGAAATTGGTGGACTTTATCTGTCTAGGAGGCTCCACCAAGACAAAATGTATGATTAAATGATTAATGAATTATTTTGAGATTATTTTAGTGCTTTATTCAGGGATGTGCTGATGCACAAATTACATTTCAGGGATTTGTTTTCCACTTCACATTGTGTTGCAGAAATGCACCTAGAATACACTTCTAAACAATCATCCAGTTCATTAATTCCCACAGACAAATAAGGTGAACACCTGATTTTGGATGTAAGTCCTAATTTTGACTATTTTTGTAGAATTCTACATGAATGCACTTCTTGGTTTGTGGATTTTTATATAGTGTTTGGATTTAAGACTGGAAAAGAATCAATACTTATTTGTGAAGTTTCTTAAATTCCAAGAAAGTACCCTTGCTTTGCCCAGCTCTTAGTTGATTAGCTAAGTAAATCATCCTGTCTTTTCCATCAATACAGGATATCACTGCTCTAGGCTACAGCCGAAGCACAATCTTGAACTGTTTGCTATAGCAGAGAAAGGAGCTATCAAAAACTTAGCTACGGAAGAAAATTTGTCAAGAAAACTTTTTATAAGACTGGTTCTCACTGCTTCTCTACATTTTTTGGTTTGATCCACAGATCAAGCTAACTCTTCCAAAACTATATATTCACACTCCATGGCTTGACCTCCCAGAAAAAATATTTAAGACCATTGCACCCTGTCATGCTAACCACTTATAGACTCATGTAAAAGGCTTTTGCATTTTGCGTAGTGGTGGTGTTGAATCATTTCCTCTTATTTCCCTTTAGAAAATGAATAAAGCTAATTCTTATTTAGTAAAAGCACACCCCACTTCTTCTGAGCAACCATTTTGTTCATTGTGATTATTGTATACCTTATAAATAATCCCCACTGTTAAAAACCTACAAGTGAATTTCTGCATGCATCCTAAGACATTGTCATATGAAATTCCTACAGTTCTTTATTTCATCTGTGTATCATTGAAATTTCCCTCAAATACTTTCTATAAAGTAGCAGAGCATAAAATATAATTTGTATTAGTAGTAAGTTTCTTCATATTATATGAATAATATTTTTGTTTGCTTTTGAACTTTGTCAATCTGAGACACTACTGAAGGATGAAAATATTGAATGACAAATGGCATGTGTTACTAGTTTTCTTCTTTTAAAAATGAATAAAGATATGAAGAGATTGTATCTCTTGCGTAATTAAAAAATGAAGAAGAGAGGAGATGTGAGTACCCTAAATTTAAACATTGATATTTGATCATCACATTGTACCACTTCTATGACTGAAGAAATTTTGAAAGACTTTCCTTCTCCAGTGCATCTTCCAAAGATGGGTAAAGAAATAGGAAAAGAAATACAATTAAATTAAATTTAGATTTGCAGTGAAATGAAACATTTTTTTCAGAACTAAGATGCAATTTTCTGTGGGATGATTTATAGTGGATTGTTTTTAAAATATACAATAATCATAATAAAATGATTTCTCAGAAGTGGGGTGTGTCCTAAATATCTCTAAAAGACTTATTTTAAAATCTCTTTAAAATCAGAATAATAAAATATGAACAAAATGTCTACAATGAAATTATAGCTTCAAATTGGAATATCTTCAAAGACTTCTAAGAGGGTATATTTTTAATTTGTGGATTTATGTATTTACTTAGAATTTAAACTGAAGGAGCAATAATTTTATTTGTAAGTTTATTCTTATAGAAATGTAAGATATTTTTCTATGTTTTTTTTTCTTTAAATGATCTAAATCAAACACATGACTTTAGAAATCATCTACATGCTGATGACTTCCAATCCTGTTTTTCCAGTCTGGACATTGCTTCTGAATTCCAGAAACATGCATAACACTATTTGATCCAGATCCTTGATAACTAATTGTATCTCAACCAACAGAACCCTTGCTTTTTCCTTGCACCCTACTTTGAGCTTTTCTCTCAAACTTTACAATTTCAGTTGGCAGGATCTTTGTGTACTTGGTCACTGGGCCAAAAATCTTGATTCTTCTCTCTCGCTTGTACTCTTCTTCAAATCCCATTAGCCCTTATTGGCTCTGCCTCCTCAAAATATCTCACATTCAGTCACTTGTCCTGGCAGTTACTACTTCGTGGGTGAACCATCTACATAGCAATCATCACCTGGCCTGCTACAATATCTACCTAAGTCATCTTTGACCTCTACTCTTGCCCTGTCTTTCCGCTGAAGAAAAACTGTGACACGCTATTAGAGAAAATCTCTCCAGCGTCTTCCCAGTGCAATCACTGTCAACTGGACCCTTCTTTACTATCCGCCTCCTCAAATTTATCTGCCTTCATTCATCATTTGCTTGTTTTCAACTATCTTTCTTGACTTCCTCTTGTTTAAACACGCCAAGCACTTATCATTGTTTCTGTCCAGCTTGTCTTTCCTATCAGATCTTTTCATGACACCGTATCTGTCGCCACTCAGGATGAGAAACTTTTCTGGCAACACCCTCTAAAATTTGTACACAGATGAGTGGCTTTGTTAATCTTTCTCACTACCATATCTCTGCTGCCTGACTAATTTGAAGCCCAGTATTAACACTAGAATATATATTGAGAATTCAGCAGGAATTACCCTTAATCTATCTAAATTACTTGACATATAAATTTACAAAAATCATTATCACTGCATGCTGGACCACACAGTTTACTTTATTTATGTATTGACTTCTTAATAGTTTGTGTCCTGATGTTATGTTAATTTTAGTCATATTAGTTAAAATCTATGTTCAACATTTGTTCAATATGATAGAAGTCATGTTTCTTATAAGTCTTCAAATTATTAACTTTCAGAGGTGT
Source organism: Dolichotis patagonum (assembly GCA_004027295.1). Classification (NCBI taxonomy): domain Eukaryota; kingdom Metazoa; phylum Chordata; class Mammalia; order Rodentia; family Caviidae; genus Dolichotis; species Dolichotis patagonum. The sequence continues at coordinate 56,268 of PVJX010004320.1, forward strand.
TGTAATCATGGAGATCAGTATATAGGAATTGAATGAAAATATATGATACTAATATATACAGCAAATCATGCTGCCATTTCATCCAAAAGTTGGGTCATCAAGATAGGTAGAAATAAAAATTCCTGTTCCCTATGCATAGTCTGATTTTTGCTCTGCATCATTGAGATAAACACCACCAGAAGTTTCCTATAGAATTTATCCTTTCTATTGACCATTCTTAAGAAAAGACTTAAAAATCAAAATAAATACCTTACATATCCCCAAAGGTCACTGGGTCCCACTAATTGATCGGATACCAAATACGTGTTATGTGAAGATGAAATAAAATAATCAGTTAGTGGATAGGTCATATCTTGATAAACATTTTTACACTCCTGTTTAAATAGTAGACATTCAGGCGAATATATGTATCTTGTAAAGCCTTCAAGTGACATCTGATGTGCTTTCCTGACTAGAAAAAATAAAATTAAAAGGATGCAGAAATACCATTAGTAATAAAAATAATTATACCTCACCTACATACTGAGTAGTAAAGCAATTTTCTAAAACAATCATTTAGAATTAAATTCTTCTATTGAATACCTTTAGTTCTTCCACATCTGCATTCAGGAATATATCATTTTATTTTAACTGGGTTTTTACATTTTAAAAATACATACATCATAAATCAATAAAATTCCCCAAACTATACATCTGATTAACAGACAGTAAGGTAAAGAGAACATTAAAGCTCCTCAAAAGCTGCCTCCTACTAACTTGCAAGTCACTGTCCTGCCCACAGTACCTATTGGTCTGACTGCTAGAAGAGTAGGTTAGTTTCTCCAGCTGTTGTTCTTCACAGGAACACTCAGACATTGTATATTTGAAAGCCTCATTTCCTTTTCTTCACACTATGCTTCTAAGATTTATTACTATAGTTGTATATAATTATACATGGTTAATTTCCATTTCTATGTAATATTCTATTGTTAAAAGAATATTATAATTTATCCATTCTACTGAGTATATAGATATTTACCTTTGTGGGGATAATATAAACGGTGCTACTGTAAACAATCAGTACCTGTATTTTGGTGCAAATATGTATATATTTAAGTTCTGTGCATGTCTATGAGTGGAATTGCTGGAATTTGCATAAGATCATGTGTGGTAATTTATCCCTGAATACTTTTACTCAATATAATACCTCTATAATTATTCAAAACTTTGGCTCCCAGGCAGTCTTGTTTAAAATGCTTTTACATGTTATATGACCTTGAAAGTTTTAGCTGTCCTCACCGTGTCTATGAAATGGAGATAACCTGAGAACCTACCCCATATATTAGCTCCATCAATGTGATTATTGTGGCTATTGATAATTAAATTCCACTCAAAAGAAAAGCTGAATGCATATTCATTTTAGACTAGAGTGTGATCCTTTGATAAGAATTTAATTTCTAGGAATTTATCCTGCAGACACAGAAACTCAGGAAAAGACTGATGTCTAAAAATGTTCACATTAGCATTATTTAAAAAAACAAAAATAGCAGAGAAGAAACAAATTAAAGCTTAAAATATGGTATAATACCAAGTAGCCATTAAAAATAGTGTATCATAAAATATGCAGGGACATAAGTAAATGTTTATGACATCATAAAAGCCAAAAAGCCAGCATTCAAAGGCTATTACTATTTTGATTTAAAAATAAAAGCTAGAAAAATTCATTAACAATTTTTATAGGCACACAGATCCTCTACTTCAAAACTGTGTAAATTGAGGAACATGGGAGCACAATGAAGAAACACATCATATATTGTAACAGTGATGATTTGCATTAATTTATTTTTTTCCAGGTGCAAGAAGTAATCGTTGGTTTATGCATATCTCTTTTATAATAGGATGACAAAAAAGCTAGTTTTTTGACCTCAAAAAACACGACTGAAATGAGGATTAATCTCATGGATTTTTTACAATGTAAAATACAGTATGTACATGTTACATAGCAATGTGAGATGAGTTTGAGGAATCTAGCAGCATTTAGAACTATAAAATTATAATCAAAACCGGCTCCAGTAAGACTAAAGTGACCAAGGATCATATAAATGAGATGCAAGGTCTTGGCATGTGTGTGCGTGTCTATGACAAAGGAAAGCTTTGGACAAAGAATGTAATGTTGTACTAAAAATGCAAACACAGTTCCAAAATGTCAGTGCTACTATGCCAATATCTTCTTGTATTGTTTAATTTACCACTCAGTAGTAACTGCGCCAATGTCATTTTTTTAAAATATTCACTACATTAGTGGTACTGAAAGTGCACATCTGTTAAGGTGGTTGTTTCCAAGGCGCAATGATATGAGCAGACTATAAGTCAGTCACTATTTCCTTAGGAAAAAAAAGTCATATTAAAAAAATCAGGTGATCTTCTCAGGTATCCTTCATAATGTAGTTGGTTTCCATTCTGGTACCAGTTCTCTGTCTTGTTGCAAATTTTCAAATGTTTAATGGTGCTCAGACCAAACTGTTACCAGCATTTTGCTCAGTGATGCCACTATAATGCTCACAATCCTTCAGAATCTTTTCATGACACCGTCATGAATCCAAAGCTCTCTTCTGGCCTATAAGACCCTACATGGTTTGCTATCTGCTCACCTCTCCAAACTCACTTCCTCTTTATTCTCCAAGTTCTAACCACATTGTTCTTTTTCTGTTCCTTCAATTCTTCAACTCAGGTCCAATTCATCTCTTCCCTGCCCTCTGACACTTCTCTCATTTGGTCACATGACTTCTTTCTTGTCATTTAAGTCTCAACTCTGAGGTCACACCTTCAGAGAAGATTCTCCCAAACATGCAACTTGAACATTTACTCTGTATCGCCTTCTCTGTTTTATTTTTTATAGCACTTAGCACTCTCTGAAATGGTTTTGTTATATGCTTCATTATTATGTCAAACTCTTTGTATCCCTCACAAGGACTATGACCCAGCTGCCTGCTTCTCCACAGTTTCCCCACACTCTAGAACTACACTTGGTTGTCACAAACAGCTACTTGGACAATTATAAATGTATGACTCAGTGAAGGAAAAGATTTGGTCTTTGTAGAACTGAAATGAACATATGTTAAACACTGGTAGCCTAAACCAACTTGTATTTTGATTCCTTTTTTGTCAAACAAACATTTGGAGCTACTCTGTCAGTTAATTTCTTTGGAGTTAATCATTGTGCTTCAACAGTATTTTTCATACAATTATGTAAATATTTTATTATATTGCCTTTATTATTTAGAAATGAGCATAAATTAAGGGCTTTACACATTGAAAGATGGATTCCAAAATATATGATGGCCATTAGCCTAAATGGTCATTTAATTTAAAATGACTATTTATTTTAAAATGAAGCAAAATGTGAGCTGGAGATGTATCTCAGTGGTAGAGCATTTGCCTAGCATGCAGAAAGCTTTGAGCTTGCCGGGGTGGGGGTGATTAGCTCAGCGGAATAACCGTCTGCCTAGCAAGTAAAAGGTCATGAGTTCGATCCCTGGTATAAAAAAAAAAAAGAAAGAAAGAAAGAAAGCCCTGAGCTCAACCTCCACCACAGCAAAAAGATGGAGACAAAGATAGAGAGACAGACAGACAGACAGACAGACAGGCAGACATGAGGGAATTCCTGATGTGCTATTGCATAATATTGGTGATTCTAGGTAACAGTAATTTACTATACATCTCAAAAAGCTAGAAGAATGGAATTAGAAAGTTTTCAACCTAAAGAAATGATACACATTTGAAGAGATAAATGTTTAACCTGCTTTAAAATCACACAATGCAAACATGCACCAAACATGACATTGCAACCCTTTAATATGTAGAGCTTTTGTGTGTTATGTATCAGCTTCACTAAAACATAATAATACATTTTGCAAACTTAAAAAAGAAGGGAAAGTAAGAAAGGTTTAAAGCATTTTTGAAATGTTGTTCCTGTGATTTGGATCTTCAGTGTCCCTCACTGATCCATGGGTTAAAATCTTGGTTTCCCATGTAGTGCTATTGGGAAGCAACGGGTACTTTAGAAGGCGGGGCTTTATCGGGAGTCTTAAACCCCTGGGAGTGTGACCATCAAGGAGATGCTAGGACCCCACCTCTCCTCTCCCTCTCTTTCTTTTGCTTCTTAACTGCCATGAGGTTGGCAGCTTCCTCCTTACCCACTTCTACCACGATATGCTGTCGTGCCACAGACCCAAAGCAAGTGGACTCATCAGTCATGGACTGAAATCACCAAAACTGTGAAGTAAATATTTTCTTTTCTCCTTATAAACTTATTACCTTGGTATATGTTAGAGTAACAAAAAGAAAGCAGACATATAGTTGTGGACAATTGTTTGTATAAAGGAAAAATTAGTGACTTTGTAGTATTTTTCCTTTCTAGATTTGTTTTCATTTAACTTGCTAATTTTCATCTACATTTTAAACAACCTACTCCATAAAAATAAAAAACTGCCTATAACCAGGTTGTGGTCTAATTCATGAGATCGAGAAATTTTAAAAATAGAATCCTGAGCTTATTTCCACAGCTAATTCCACTCTTAACACTTCAGAGATACATGGGAACAGGTAAAAGGAAAGCTAGATTATAAATTAAGAAATAATGTCATGATTACTGGTTACATCTTTCTAAAAGTTTTATATACTTTTGTACAAAATACAAAAAGTTGACCAATTCAAAAATTTAAATTTAGCAACCATAATTCATAAAATAAAATACTTTGTGCATAACTATTCAGCTAAAACTTCAAAAGGTAAACATACCTTCATCAATTGGCTCATATTTCTGAATAATCTCAGAAGCAATAGTTTTAGTCTCCCCAATTGCATATTGTTCTTGTGTTAGAAATTTCATCAAATTACTCTCATAAAGAATTCTCCGGTTTTCAGAATATGCGTTGAAAATCTCAACAATTTCTTCTCTGTATACAATGATTCGATAAATTGTTCTAAATTCTTCTATTGTAATTTTTCCTTGTCTCTGTATGTCATTATCCTACTTAAAAAAAAAAGGCTGGTAGGTTCACAATATATTGAAAATGCACAAAATAAATTTTCACATATTCATGCAAAATATAGCAATTTGTACTTTAAAATGAAACTTACACTTGCACTTATTAAAGATAAATATATAAAATTACATGGAATGATGCTAAAGTTGGGAAAAGGTTAGGATATTATCACCTCCTAAAATACAGTGGCCACAGTGAGTACTGAAAGGATATGGAAGAAGATGAGGGTTCCAGGTTGTCTTTCAATTACATATTTCCTTTTATATTCCACTTCACTTCAATGCCTTCTAAAAATGTGCAGCCTGAACCATAAATGTCAGAGAGAATCAGAGATACCCAAGGTCAATAGGAATTGCAGAAACTGAAGTACTTATGCAATGTAATGAAAAAGTATAGTCTGAGTGGTTGTAAAGTTTGGGGCAGAGAGGAAAAACATATCCTACTAAGGAAGAGTAGATTCTCTTGGCTAGTATGGAGAATTCAGATTTAAATACTTAAAATGAAAGATAAGAATGCAGACTGGATTCAGTTATCAAAAGCAGAAGCACTGTGAAGCTCTGAGTCAAAAACAACCGGCAAAAGTAGAAGCTGAGCAACTGGAAGAAATAGAAAACTGTGGCAAGACAGCAGAAAAGATGCAATTTGAGTGGGAGGTGGTAAACAGACACTAAAGAAATATGTCAATGAAATTATGCTGGGATAAGAGAGGAGGATTCCACTCACTAGAGTGTTAAACACATGAGAGAATTCAGAAAGGCCTAAACTGAGGAAAGTTTAAACTAAAATAGAGAAATACAATATCACCAACAAATAAAAATCCAGGGAATACAGAGTTCAATTTAGAAAGAGGTTTTGTAGTTTTATTAAGTCACTTAATAAAATATCTTAATTCTCTCATTACGTTGTAAACACCTTGAATAAACAACATGTGTTAAGGGCAACGGTGCCATGGTGAAAAGCAGACAGAATGTGTAGTAGAGATGATGTTATATCCCAAACCCCAAAGTGTATGGAGCTTTGGGCATAGAAATGAAACTTTCTGAGCTTCTTATATCTGCAAAACAGGGATAGTGAGAACTATCCATGTGCTCAGACAGCTATGAGAATTGGAAGTACAAGTAGTTGTAAATATCAATGTACACATTTTATCTATGTCTGCTTCCCCCACAGCATCCAACCTAGTAGCTCTCACAATTTTTCCAATGCTGCCTACAATATTGCAGAATACTCAGTGTGTGATAGGAAATGGCCTTTTCATTTCATTAGGAAAACATCCAGGTAGTTACCAGAAAACATATATATATTTATAAGTGGATCCAAGAAGCAATCTGAGCTGGGAACCCAATATGAAGAGCATGAAGCTCAAAGAGGAACACTGATCAGGCTTTATTAGTAGCAACTTGAAGAAGCAGGACTAGAATAAAGTGTCGAGTGGGAATGAGACCCGGATACGTTTTGGGTCTATGCTTGGGATACGGGGTCTCAATTCAGATATTGGGTCTCCACAATGATCTAAACAATAATAGTACCTTGTGACTATTATTTCTGACTTGTTCATTTCACTGGATTAAGAAACACCTAGCAGATTAGTAAAGCACACTCCTGGGCGTTGTCTGGGTGAGTCATGGAGGTGTGGTCTCAGGTATTATACATTATCCTTTGGTCATTTCTCTCAGTGTGATCCCCCTTCCCTGCTTCCTGGCTGCCGTGAACCATTCCACCAAGACCTTTCTGTTTTGGAGTCGACCAACCATGTACTGAATCTTTGAAACCATGAAAACTAAATTAATCCTTTCCTTCTTCATGTTGTGGGTGAGCTGTCACGTGTTATGTTTCAGTGATGGGAAAGCTGACTAATGCTTACCTTAAAATTATATAATCTTAAAATAATGCACTTTGTCAATTATATATAATCAGGGTTGTATCACTGAAGATGGGAAGATCTAAGTAGGAAAAGGAAAGTAACAAGAAGTAAATAATGATAGAAAACCTAGGACAGTGAACACAGTAATGATCAGGGGAAGCAGGAAGATGAAAAGCAAGAAAGAAGAAAGAGTCAAGTCTAAACACTGAGACACACAATATCAGCTATAATTTATATACTAAAGAATTACTATGTACTCTAGACCCACAGCCATGGAAGACCAAAATGTGAACTAATTCCAAATACACAGAGAATGATGGAAAGTCCATATATCCTTATGCAAATTGACTGTTCATATGAAGAAACAAATTCTGTGTAATGCAAACCTAAACATTTCCTCCTTTCTTCTCCACTTCCTCCTCCCTCTCCCCTCTCTCTCCTCCTCTCCTGCCCTCCCTTCTTCTCAACTCTCAACTGGCCCTGGGTATTAAACCAAGGTCATCACACTGAGATACATCCTTAGCTTGTTTTTTTAAGTTTTTTTATTTTTAGACAGGGTCTTGCTACATTGTCTTTTTCATTCTCTAAGGTCCATCAAAAATGCGATGTCCACCACGGCATCTTCTAAGAAAACCCAAATTAAATAGTCTCTGTCTTCTCAAATTTTCAGTTAGAATTTTCCATGAGATGATGACCTATTTATAAAATAGTAAATTTTGCATTTCTTTTTCTTCTAAGAAAAAGATAAATCTTCATTCATTTTATGCAATATGTAGTATCTAACAGAGGGGCATACATAACCATAGGTTTAATAATGATTGTTCATTGCCTGGAAAATTGGAAGACTTAAAATAAAATCTATTGTAAGAAAATCTTGAATTTAGAAAGGAGACTATTTCATATACAACTAAAGGCACAGTCTAAGACTACATAGATGCATTGAAATTGCATAATATTTCCTATAAAATATTTAAAATGCTATAAACACTAGTCTAAGATTCAAGCAATAAAATTCATTAATAAAAAAATTTTATAAAATTAAAGATTTACTGCTCAAGCCATGTCTCAATAATTAATCTTGTAGAAAGAAGTTCGGAATATCCTGCTAAGATCATAAAGTTACATGTTCTTTACTGAAATTTACATTAAAAAGTCACCTTGTAAGAAAATAAATTCATGTCAGAATTTAAGTGAACTCAAGAAATAAGTAGAATGCAATTTTCTAAATTTTTTAAGAAACTGATGCAGCTTCAGCTAATATGTGGAGTCCTTACTTTTTACATTACTATGCACATACAAAAATGATGTTTTATTTAATATCTAAAGCAATCCTATGACAGAATACATTAGCATCCCCATTCTATAGATTAAGAAATTTACTCATAGAGATTTTTTTTCAGTAAAGTAGAAAAATATATAATCAACATGCAAAAATCAGTTTAATTTTTAAATACTAACACTGAAAAAATTTTAAAGATACAAACATGGAAAGATAACCTATATTACTCTATACAATGTTTTATAAATTTTTTACAAGTTTTTCACTTCTGTTAACCTTTGCCAAAGTACTGTTCTGTTAATGGAAAGGTTTTTTTTCTTAATTTTGTTTTTGGGTTGTTCATTATTAGTCTATAGAAATGCAATTGAATTTTGCATGCTGATTTTGTATTTTTCTACCTTATTGAGTTTATTCTAATTTTTTTGTAGAGTCATCAGGATTTTCTACATATAAAATCATGTCATCCGCTTTTCCAGCTTGAACAATTCATTGCTTTTTCTTAACTAATCAGTCTGGCTAAAGCACCACATCCCACCCTTTATCAGTAGACACATTTTCTAAAACCACACTTAATCCCAAATAAAAACAACAGATAATTCTAACATAGTTCAGCTGTCCTAAGTACAATTGGAAATGTGACAATTGCTCCCCCAAAGCTTGAACAGTGCAAGCACTTTTCAAATATCCAAGTCAAAGCAGAGCGTGGTGGCACATGCCTCTGGAAGACTGGGACAGGAGGGTCACAGCAAGTTTTGGCCCTCCTGGGCTAATAGTGATTTCAAGGCCAGCCTGAATTATGGAGTGAGGTTTTGCCTCAATTAAAAAAAATCCAAGTCAAATATTCTTCTGAGATTCTAGGCAAACAAAGCACGAAGCTCTGTAAAAATGAAAAACCAGTCACATAATACCAAGGTACAAGGATTATGGTACAGGGCAAATATTCTCATTCCAAAAGGGAGGAATAGAGATAGAAAAGAATTGAATCAAAGCCACACTGAAGCTCAGTACGGCCAAGGTTCAGTTCTGACCTGTATATCCAGTATCTATAGTTGTATATCCAGGATACACCAGGTGTGAATTCCAGAGGGCTTGGACAGCCCAACCTTTCCCTTGGGATGGCGCCCCTCACAGCCTGCAGCTTTCCTGAGCAGATGCTCAGCTTTCCTTGTATCTCTGACTTCATAAAGTCTCCACTGTACTTTTGACTTCATTTCTGCAGCTCACACACTACTGTCTAGGGACTCCTTCCCTGGCCTCCCAGGCCTTCCTTTCCAATCTAAGAGGAAGCATGTCTGACTCCACAACTATTGTATTCTGTATAGCAGAAAAAAAAAATCACTTGGGTGATGCCAAGGTCTGCTGTTAGTGGAAACAATAGCCAGACCCTCTTAGACCATGACTGTCACAAGTGCCTGCATCACTAAGCACAGTGAAATGAATCGCAGGGAAACATTTCCTTAGGGAGCCTTTCTTTGTCCTGGCACAAAGTATTTGCTCTCTTTTTCATAATGATAACCTATTCAGCAGCCATTCCTCCTTAGGTCCCAAATTTACACATGGTTCATTAGGGCCAAATTTTAACTTTTTAAAATTTTTCTTCTCTGTTTTTTTGCCCTGAATTGTCACCATAAATCTCACAGGCAGTATACCCATATCACAGTCTGAAGTTTTGGCTATTTTGAAATTTCCTTCACCTGATCCACCACTCTAATGGTCCAATGGCTCTAATCTTAGTCTCTGGGAAAATCTCTGAACATGGGCAGAATATAACAAACACAGTCCCTGGTCTATATGTCACTGTTGTCCTTGTTCCCAACTGAAACCTCCTGAGCCTGGCCTTTACTGTCCATATTCCCATCAGAATTCTGGTCTGAGCTCTAACCTCAATTACCCATCAATCTTGTTTATAGCATTCAGGACTTCTCTAGGTTACATCTCCAAGCCATTCCAAACTATATCCACAGACCAGTTCCAAAGATGTCTGAATCACATGATCATAGGTAGTCATAGCAATGACCCTGATTCTCCATTACCAATTTTTCATATTAGCTTTCTCATTACTGAGACATAATACCTGACACCTACAACTTAAAGGAATAGAAGTTTAATTTTGCTCAGTTTCTGGGTATTTAGTCCATGGTCAACTGGTTCCAAGGCAGAAACATTATGGCAGAAGGGCATAGGACAACAGAGGCTTCTTAGCTCATGGTGACCAAAAGCAGAACAGAGGAACAGTGCCAGAAGAGAGAGAGGAACCAGACATGGACTTCCCAAGGCCATACTTCCATAACCCATTCAGAAGTATGGTCTACTAATCCCCCCAATACATCCCAAAGCGTACCAAGTTGGTAGTCCACCCTGGTCACCACATATACCTTCTATAAACCATTTGCATTGCACCTAGTTTGCATTTAATCATTTATACAATTTTTATATACAATCTGTTCTAGTTCAGGCATGAACATTCCTTCATATTCAGGAAGCTGTGCTAAACAAATAGCCTGGTATTATTTCAAATTTAATCAGCAACCAACTTTACTTTTTCCCTAAATCTCTTCAAATTCATTATAAACATAGTTAGCATAATGAATTCATTTTATTCTTAAGAGATTAATTTCTCATATGCATTTTGTACAGAAAACATTCAAGTAGTCATTAATGTTTACTTAGATTAAGTGCTTCTTGGTGGGGATAAGTAAAGGGTGGGTATCATCTCACCTTAAAAATATGTTTCACATGAAAGAAATTGCACTGAATATCTAATTTTTCAAGTAATTTATGTGTTTTTTCTACATTAATTTTTCCACCTCTAAATTCATCTTGAACCTTCGACAAAAACCATGTACGCAGAACAAAAATGTTAAGGAAATTATCAAACAAAGTCCTCAAGTACTCAAAATTCTTGAAGAAATGCTTTGTCTTTAGTTTACCTGAATTTTTAATTTTAAAAGATAATCTATATTTTTTAAAGTAAATAATAAAATCATTCTGTGATGAGTAGTATCTAAAACACAGATAACTCTATCCTTTAGTAAAGCAATAAGATAGTATAAAACAAAAGCATACAGGAAAAGAATAAACTTAAATGTTGAGAAATAAAACAATTACTTGGGAAATTCCTTCAAATATTATTGCAGTGTGTTTGTCTTGAGGGCATGAACCTGACTGACAGCTACACACAAAGATCCCTCTCACCTGACTTCTCTCATCCTTGAGGGCGGGCAAATCAATACCTAAGCTTATGAAAGGGGAAAGCATTAGATAAGTTCATAATATGCCATTCAACATAGTTTCTGCTACTGAGTTTTCAGTAAATAATAGCAGTGATTTATATTAAGGCTCCCACATGCAACCTTTTAAATAGCAAAAAGCTTAGAATGTCACAAGTGTGCATATTCGGTATAAAATAGGAAACTAAAATAATCAAGTGTAGTTACAGGTACAGATAACCTACATAAATTAGGCCAATTTGAAACACTAAGATGGAGATGAAATAAGATGATATATAAAATTGTGAAAGCTATGGGTAAAAATTGTTCAAAGTTCCACTCGATTTCAGCTTGCTAGGATGAGTAAGAAACCTTTAAATTTAATGCGTATGACTGAATGTTACAAAGCTCATGTCCTTATAGAAAAAAGAAAGAGGAATCAAAGGAAATTCAGAAAAATCTCAGGACAGAAAAAAGCTCAAATTTCATAGTTATATCCAACACATTTAAATTCAAGTCTTCGAAAGAAAATGAGAAAAGTAACAAAGCGCAGGGACCATTTGAATGCCATGACACAGGCCTATAAAAACAGCATTCTAGGAGGCTGAGTCAGGAGGATTACAAGTTTGAGTCCAGCCTGGGAAACTTAGTGAGACCTTGTGTCAGAATGCAAACAGAAAAACTCTGGGAGTATAGATTAGTGGTAGAGGACCCACGGGTTCAACCCCCAGTCCTGTACCAAGAAGAAAAGATAGATAAAAGGAAAGGAGGAAGGAAGGGGGGGAGGAAGGAAGGAAGGAAGGAAGGAAGGAAGGAAGGAGAAAGAGAATAGAAAAGCTCTTCCAAATGGATATCTCATTTCACACTTTCCATGACATATCGGTGCCATATTGTCATTTCTCCTCTCTCAGAAGTTTCTGCTGGATATGAGTTGCCACAAGTTCCAAATATAACTAGTTCTGCCTCTTTTTGTGGAAAATGAATTTCTTGATACTTATCAGCTGCTGTCACTGTCACCACTTTTCTATGGAGAGAGCAAAGAACATATAATTTGTTGCCTTGGTTCTTGGAAACTAACTCATATTTAAGTATCACAAAACATCAAGCAAGACATGGGCCCAAGGTGACACTGTCTAAAACTTTTGGCTTCCCGTTTATATTGTTTCTTTGAAAACCCACTAGGTCTATAAATGAAGCATTACTTTCTGTCTGGCACTTTTTCATGACCTGTCATTGTATCTTGTTTTATTTTTACTGTTTTACTGAAACCCCTCAAACCTTCCATCACAGTGTACTTCCATCTGGTCGGGCAGCTATCCTAAGGGCCTGAGTACAAATCAACGCCACTGTGATGACTGGAGGAGTAATGTATTCTCAAACACTCAGTAGAAACGCTGAGCGAATTCTCTCTAGATCCCGAACACCACAGACCACACAGAGACACACCACTTTTGAAGAAAGCTGCTCAGGAGTCTATGTTCTTAACAATCTTCAACACTGGTGTCACACAAGTTGGCAGGGCACCATGCTGTTAGGTGGCCATCATTTTCCTTTCCTTTGGGTCTGAACACTCATTGTGACATCATCAGAGTTTCCACACTTCACACAGAGGCTTTGTTTGTGACTTCACCAGGAGAGTCAGTGCTTGCCAGGCCACCTGATTTCATGGCTGGGCATAGTAATCTTAAACTCGAATGATTAACACCTTGATGGAAAGCATCTCTCATGGAATGAAATCTCAGCTTTTGAAGACCCTGCTTCAGAAGCTCTGCTTCTGCTGTAACCAAACATGGCACTCAGCGTCCTGAGTCGGAAAGAAAAAGAAAGAGTCATTCACAGACTGTTAATACAAGCTCCGCCTGGGGAATTTGTCAATGCCTTTGATGATCTCTGTCTGCTTATCCGTGATGAAAAACTTATGCACCATCAAGGTGAGTGTGCAGGTCACCAGCACTGCCAAAAATACTGCGTACCACTCTGCATCGATGGGAATCCAGTGCTCCTGTCTCACCACAATGTAATGGGTGACTACCGATTTTTTGACCATCAAAGCAAACTTTCTTTCAAATTTGACCTGCTTCAGAATCAGCTGAAAGACATCAAGAGTCACGGTATTATTCGAAATGAGACAGAATGTCTGAGAGCTGTTGTCCTGTGCGCCTTAAAACTGTACGTGAATGATCACTTTCCAGCTGGAAACTGCAATGTGCTGAGAAAAACTGTCAAAAATAAAGAATTCTTGATAGCATGCATTGAAGATCACAAATATGAAACAGGAGAATGCTGGAACGGTCTTTGGAAATCTAAATGGATTTTCCAAGTGAATCCATTTCTAACCCTGGTAACAGGAAGAATTTTTGTGCAAGCTCACTTCTTCCGGTGTGTCAATCTTCACATTGAGATCTCCAAGGACGTGAAAGAAAGTTTAGAAGTTGTTAACCAAGCTCAACTGGCTCTAAGTTTCGCAAGGCTTGTGGAAGAGCAAGAGAATAAATTTCAAACTGCCGTCCTTGAAGAATTACAGGAGTTGTCCAATGAAGTCCTGAAGAAAATTCTACGAAGGGATCTTCCAGTGACCCGCACTCTTATTGACTGGCAGAGGATTCTCTCTGACTTAAATCTGGTGATGTATCCTAAGTTAGGATATGTCATTTACTCAAGGAGTGTGTTGTGTAACTGGATAATATAAAGGATTTCCCCTGGCAATTGTCTTGACCTGGCATGGTTGTGTTTCTAGGGGGCAGATCTTTTCCTAAAGTTGAACAGGCCCTAAAGGTGTTTATTATTAGTTCCGTAAGAGTTTACATAGGGAAAAGTAGAAGAAGTAACTTTACTCAATGCATACTAATATCGTGTAAAACAGTAGAGTAAATCTACATTTCATAGTGTTGATGGTCATAAAGGCAGAGAAATTGGTTAGAATCTAAAATAATTTTTGTAATATGTAACACTCCGGAAACATTATGTATATGGTGAGGATCAAGACCATGTATCTCTCTCTCTCTCTTTGTGCCTTTCTCTCTCCCTCTCTTTGTGCCTTTCTCTCTCTCTCTCTCTCTCTCTCTCTCTGTGTGTGTGTGTGTGTGTGTGTGTGTGTGTGTGTGTGTGAATTTTCACATAATTTAATTCAGTCCTAGACCAATTCTGGGATTTATTTGTCTTTTTGAGATAGGATTTCACTATGTAGTTCCGACTGGCCTTGAACTCACTTTGTAGCCCAGGCTGGCCTTGAACTCACAGCAATCCTCCTGCGCTGGCCTCTCTCGAGGGCTGGGATTACAGGTGTGCACCACAACATCTTGCCTAGATCAATTCTGAAAAGGTAGATTTTAATAAATGATTCTGGGTTTAGATGGTCCATGAAACAAACTGTTATAATAAAAAAATCTTATTCCGATGGACTATTAGTATACTTGGTTCCACTATATGCCACCCTACAGCTTTGCCAATATCCCAGCCATACCCAGAATTTGTGAGTACTCTAAATCCTGGGCTTCTCTGATAACTAACATGGTCTTCCAGATCAACTAGAAAAGTCTAGCTATCCACCTTGCACAGGCAGGCTTTTGGAAGTTATCACTACAAACACTTCGAAGGATTTACTTCATAACATGTTTTGTGCTAACCGCATTGTGTACAACTTTCCATTGTTAATTAATCTGGTTCCAGTACTGTAATATCTCAAATTTACATAACAACAACTTAGGAATTTTAGTAATTCATCTCATCCAGGCAGTTTAGTCTTATGTTGTTGGGGCTACTACAGTAAAATACCATAAACTGGAAAGCTTATAAACAACAGAAATTTATTGTTCTGGAGGCTGGGAAATCCATAAATAAAGTGCCACCAAACCCAACGTCTTTTGAGAATCCGTTGGTGCTTTCTCACTGTGGCCTCCCATAGTAAGCCGGGCAAGGCAGCTCTCCTGGATCTATTCTATAAGGCGCTAATTCCATTCATACAATTATGACCTCGTGGCCTCCCAAAGGCCTCCTCTCCTCCAGATAGCAGCACCTCTCTGCCTTGAGAGTCAACACTTTGACTACAGCACAGAGTGATGGGTGAATGTCTCTAGTGCTCATGCTCGGGGTATCGCAGCTCTCCATGGAGGTCGGTCACTGGAATAGTTACCTCTGCTGGATATAATTAGCATCTAACCTAAAGGATAGCTCAAAAGCCTAATTGGCTTGTTTTTAAGCTGACAAATTACCTATAACGTCACCCTGCCACTCTTCCCAGCACTGTTACCTATGGTGTTGGCTCCTTCAGAGAATCCCAGACCTAAATCTCTTGAATAAGATTCAAAGAGAGCAGGAGGTAGTCTCCATCCTCCAATTCTGATTCATCTAGGAAACAAAGTATTTCCTACTTATGAGGATTTTGAAATGCTTTAACTATGCTTACTAAACATTGGAGAAGACAAGATGCTTTGCAAAAATTTTTCTTCAACTGGTGGTTCCTGGCGATCCTCAGGTGATTATGTGGGTTTATCTTGTAAAATACAAACAACCCAGGCTCATACTCAGATTCTGACTTACGTTAGATTTTTGTTATTTTTCTTTTCATTTGTTTTCCCTTTTCTTTTCTTTATTCTTTTCTTGTGCTAGACATCAAACAGAGCACCTCTTGCAGATTAATCACCACTACCACCGAATTATACCCAGGATAGCTACACAACTAACAACTTTGATTGAGAGACCCTTATACAAAGGATATCAGGCAACATTTTAAGCAGTTTGTGTCCTGATCTTAAAATAGCATGCCCTTGCTTTCTGTTTACTTAATTAAAATCATTCCAGCCTTGCAAGCGTGAGGTCTTGAGTTGGATCCCCTGTACTGATAAAAAAAAAAAATCATTTCCTATAAACCATCCCTCTTAAAAGCCATTGGTACTTACTCTCTGGATTCTCCGTGCATGGACCAGGTAGGCTTTCATCTCTACAAAACTCCTTGAGTACAAAAATTTAATTATTTACATGTTAGATATACTGTAGATGTACCATAACAAGACAGGCATTTCTCTCTTCATATATAATTTTAATTTTTAGCATTCTGTTACCAATTATGGTATGACGAATATATATTTGCCCACATTATGGATTATTTCTCTTAAGATAAATTCCTTCAAGTTGCATAGTGAAAAGACAAGAGGATATTAATGCTCTTACTACACATTTGCAAACTGTTTCCCAAAAAGATTTTTACCAAGTTTATACTCTCTTCAGTAGCATTGAGAGTGTCTGGCTTGCCACAATGATCCTTATAATATTAAATGTCAAATTTTTCTGAAATCAACAATGAGCAAGCCTTAATACAAAACAAAGAAAACATTTCATTAACTTGTGCCACATTATGTCAAAAACATTCCTACAAGAATGTTACATGGTAGTTATTTCCTTATAGAGAGACTAGTATAGGTCGGACAATGCAGTTACTACTTTGCCCTGTATACACACTTACATGCGTGCACACACACACACACACACACACACACACACACACTATGAATACATGTATAGACACAGACATAAAAGATAATTCAGGTTCTGAGGAGTCAGTGTGGAGTGGTATAACAATATAAAGTTGGAATTTCTTAAAAAAATATTCTAGTGATCCCCCCCCAATTCTTCTCCTAGCTGGAATGCAAACTCATCAGAAAGGCATTTTTTCTGCCCCAAGAACCTAGCCCCACTATTGTCTATCATACAGTAAGTACTCAGTGGTAAGTGGTAAGAGCAAGAGAGGAAACAAAGAAAGGCAAGCTGGGAGAGATGGAGGGATGGGAAGTAGTTTAACAATGAAGTATGATAGACTTAGCTGGCCTTAAGATTTTGTGACTTGCCAACTTCTGCTGTCCTTCAGAATTATGAATTCCACTCAAATTCCCAGAGCTAACATAGTCAATCCTTATTCCAACGTAGCTGGTTCCACTGGCATCTTTCTGCTCTGATGAACATTTTGCTGTTTTCTCCAAATAAATATTTTCCAATAACTTTAACAAAATCAATTTCTTCAATAATCATCTATTTATTTAAATTCTATTACTGTCTACCAAAGATTTTCCACCCTTCCTCTAGGGGGTTGTTTCAAAGAGCTCACCGAGAGCCATACGATATTCGACTCAAGCAGAGGTCCAGGTGAGACGTTATATCTTTCCTCTCTCCCTATGCCAGGCTGAGTCCCAGCTGTTCTGAAACATGCCCTAGCTTCATGCTTCCCTGAGGTCAAAGCAGGCTTTGCCGATCCTTCTGTGTTTGAAACTTCGTCTCAATGTACAAGACCCAACTACTCTCTGCCTCATAGCCTGCCAATCTGGGAATACACAAACAGAGCTCCTATTCAACTCTTTGTATATGCCAAAGTTTATAAAGGTCTTTATCCATAGTTGATTAAATTTTTGAAGAATATAAAATAGTTTCCAGCTCATTGTCACTCAGCCAATATGTGACCTTATCATTGACTAATGTCTTTCTCAGTCTTCTTGTCATGGTATAATCTTAAGACTCTGGTCATTTTACTCAGGTAATTTCAACTACTTCTTAGATTTACCACTATTCTTACAGTATTGTTTTTTCCTAAATTCTAGTGAAATCTATCTCAATTTTACATTATTGGCTTCTCTCTCAAAGATCAGCTTATTCTTTTAACACTGGTAGGTTAACTTCTCATGATATGATTTGAACTTTTTCTATTTCATTTGAGCTCAATTTTTTTATTAGTGCATCATATGGAAAATTAGTTTATTTCATTAAAGAGACATGTACTTTTAGAAAAACTAGATATTTCTTTTAAAAATTCTTTTAAAATTATTTTTTCCTTCTAGATAGTCTCCAAATAAGTGTATGTTCCTTTCTTTTTTTTTTTTATTTAAAAGAGAATAAAACAAAAGGGGGCAGTACAGAGCAGATCAGAAGAGGACAACATAGGCAACACAGTACTTTACATTAAGTCAACTGGACGTCAACAGTACCTAACGCCATATCTCTTACTCTGCTATAGTTGAGCATAGTTTCAATTACAATAATATCAAACATAACACAATAGTATAAAGCCATGCATATAGTGAAAGAAATCCAGGGCTTTCTGAACCAAATAACAGAAAATGATCAATGGGTATTATAATATCTCATTTTTGATAAAAAAGAAAAAAATTTGTTTGAACTATCACACATATTCAAATTCCAATGAGACACAATGTGGTAGACAGAACCAATGGTAATAGAACAAAACAAAAGCATGGTAGGACTTCTAAGAAGGATAATATTAAATCAGCAATAGCTGTCATTGTATGTTCCTTTCTGAGACTTATTCTTGCATTTCTTACAAGTTTCTCAGGCTTCTTCACCAAAATCTCTAAAAGACATCTATAGTTTTTATTTTTTCTCCTTCCTTATTATCCATTTTTTTTTCCTTAAAGAGATGTCTTTAATTAAGAGCATGCTCTATTCTAGGCACTCCACAAAGCAATCTCACCTGTCTCATCAAATCCCTTCAAAAATCGTACAATAGGGGCTATTTCTTACAGCTTAGGAAACTAAGACTATTCCGAAGTAATATGGCCAAATTGGTATCTCTGGTAAATGACAGGCATGAAATTCCAGCTCATCTATCACACTCCAAATCACACCCTTTAAGGCTCATGCTGCCTTACCCCTACTTTCTGGCTTCTAGTATAACAGACTAACTACAATCCATTCTCAAAAGTTACTATAACTGTTTATTCCAATGACCTTCCTTCAGAAAACATCACAATAACATTTTTTATCTTATAAAATTTATTTCCTCAATTCTACCTACATCTTAGTCTATCCCTTCTCTAATGCCTTTTGTATCTCCTTATGTACTGTATCCCACATCCTAATATAGGCATCTTCTGGACTTTAGTTTCCCACTCCATTCTTTTTTATTTTATAGAAGCACGCACATTTAACATATATATCTTAATGAGTCTGAATATATACATACACTCATAATAACACCACCACAGCTAAGGTGCTAAGTGTATCCACTACCTCATAAAAATTTCATGCCCTCTTTTGTGGGTTTTTCTAGAAGAATATTTTACATGAGCTTAATTATCCTTTATAACATATGTTAAATACACAATATATTTTACATTTTAGGAACTTTCATGTTAATTCTCACAGTGACTCTACCATTCTACATTCCTGCTCACAGTGTTTATGTGTTCTGATTTTTCCACATCCTCATCATTTGCTATTTTTCGCTTTGAATGAACGTGTAACAGCCATTGTAACAGGTATGAAGAGATATTTTACTGTGGTTTGTATCTGCATTTCCTTAATGATTAATTGTGCCAGGTACCTTTTCATATCATTCTCATTCACTAAGATTTTATATCAGTATCCCATGCATCACAAGCCTCCCCAGACACAATGTCAATGAAAAACTCTTGGACTTACTATCCATGGTCTTTTACTGCATAACTTGAACACTTCAAAACCATTTTCTGATAGGTCATGAATCTTTTCCTCTTCCATTTTGACTTTCAATTGTGCAGCTGCTGCTACTTTTGCATTGTTGATGTTTGGGTGTGTTGTTTGGTCTTCTTGGTGAACTTTGCACTAAGCGCAGTATTCTGAGATACAACTTTGACAAGATTCAGCCAGAACAGCTTTGAGTAAACATATTTTGATCCAACTTGAGCTCAAGAATACCTTACCTTTGCCACACTGTTCCCTTCCTCACAACCCTAGTTCACTCTGTCTCAACAAGATATTTGCTAACGATCCTGATGATTCCAATCAAATTTGACCTTTAATTACATATTACCTGCTAGCCCAAGCCATACAACATTTCTAGACCTGAGTATCTTATTTTTTTCCCCAACCTTCCCTCCTTCACACAGTTTAACCTTCTTTTCTGCTCTTGAATTGTCATCTTGCTGTCACTCAAGCAAAACTGAAAGCATTCTGAACTTCCCTATCCATTTTCTAAAATCCAATTATCCAGGTAATACTTTTTGTCTCTATCTTTGCAGATGCTTTTTTACTTATTCCCTTTATTATTTATTCTCACCCATAATATTTTATAACTGGTGTGTTTCTTATTTTATAATGATTTTCCAAATCCATTTCCATAAAATTCAACTAAATGTCCACTATTGTGGGTCCCTATTATTACCCACTATCTTGATGAAACACTTCTTAAAAATATCTACTGACTAAGGAACACATTCCAAATTCCTAGCTTAGCTTCCAAGGTCTTCTGAGATCTGAGTGTTCCTTTATTCTATTGCTCTAAATTAACTCCACTAAACTTCCAGCAACTTTCCAAGAAGTCTGCTCTGATCACCAGAAGTGCTTCCTACACTCCCTAAATGTGAACACATTTTATTTCTAATTCTACCTTGGTACTTGTTCACTGCACTTAGAAATACATCTCTGCCTCACTTTTCCTCATGTAGTGGAAATCTACAAAATGTTGAGTCACAATGTCCAAGTTCAAGTTTTTATTCTATCAGTTCTATTTTGATAATGTTAAGTAAGGTTAAATGTGACCTCTTTGATACCCAGGTGCTCCAGTTGTTAAATGGGTAGGATTT
Organism: Dolichotis patagonum; assembly: GCA_004027295.1. Taxonomy (NCBI): domain Eukaryota; kingdom Metazoa; phylum Chordata; class Mammalia; order Rodentia; family Caviidae; genus Dolichotis; species Dolichotis patagonum. Next base: position 77,213 of record PVJX010004320.1, read on the forward strand.
TTGCAGCACTAAAATGAGACAATAAGTGCTACGGTGTTTTTCCAGCTGTAAACCTGTAGAGCCAGAAAGCTGTCTTACATATTCTGTGTGAGGAATAAATGGCTAGAGATGTCCACAAGAAGAGAATTTCCCCAGCTCTCCACCTTTCCGGATTCTAACTGATAGATGCCTCTGACTTGGAGTTATAGCTTCACATTTTAAAGGTCTTTCATAGTCTCTGGCACTTAAAGCATAAATCTCTATGTTTTCCTGACAAGTCACTCTTGATGTGTTATTAATGCCAAATGGACATAAGTTTCCTAAGGAGATTCCAGGGACAAGATTTGTCTTCCAAATTTAATAAATCTGGATCCCTAAAGGAAACAGATGACAAAGTGAATAATTCAAAGAAAGTATAATGAAATTATTACCAACAAAGATAATTGAAGTAGGAACACAGGAAGTAGTGAAGTTACATGAAAGCTCATATTTTAGTCCCAGATTAGTGAGTAGCTGTCAGAAATGGGGAGGAAGAGAAGGGGCTGATACATTGAAGCACCCTGAGAAGGGGTGCAGCTTTCTTCGGAGGTCCCTTGCCGGCCTGAGAAGACCCTACAGGAAGGAATATAAACGCCCCCCCTTTTTTCCTGCTTTCTCCTTTTTCTTTCTTCTGTTAGAGCTGCTCCCTGGCTAACTGAATCAGCAAACAATGGGTAAGCCCACCTGTTAGTATAGTTCACACCATTCAGCCTTCTGTGGTCAAGAGCAGAGTGGCAAAGGGAGAAAAGTTAAGTTCAAAAGGATAAATGGAAGATACCAGACACACATTGACCTGAAAGAGATTTGTGACACCTTACAGAGCTTTGTTTTTCATTCATTTTAAAAATTTTGATTGGCACATGTTTGCAGTGTACGATCATTACACTTACCATGGGGAGTTGGTGCAGGTATATAATACATCCCGATTCTTTTTGTCCCCTGTCCCACTCATAATTCCCTACTCCTTCCCGCTCTTCCCATTTGTTATTTGAATTTTCTTTTCATCCTCTTCCCCCCCCTTTCCCCCTTCTTCTATCTCTTATTCTTCCATCCATTTGCAAAAGATCTCCTTACTTTCTGTTTTCTGGCTTTTATTTTGCAGTTGTAGTTTAAGGAACTGAATACCTGTCCTCTGTTAGTTATATTTGATCTTTTTATGTTTAGAAATGTTATTAATTTATTAAATAGATATATTGTGTGGAACTACATCAAAGATTTATTTGGAAGATTTTCAGGGAATTTTCTTTATATATTCTAGTCCCTGTTAGCTTCCCTGAAAAGGACAACTTCTTCTAGGTTATAAATGCAACAGCTTTCCTGAATTAATTTTGTTACATAAATATAATTCTTCCCATACTGTTCTTATCTCCCTAGTCATTTTTTATTCTTATTTTAGAATATGTAAAGTGCCCTTGCTATGCAAACACCATGTTCAAACTCCAAGCTCCTATGACTAGAGAAGAATTTATAGTGCAACTAGGATGTACTAATTGGACAGACTTACTTTTTCATTCTGTAGCGATGTGATCTGTGACTCTAATGGCAGGCAATCACCATCCTTAGCTCAGAGACTGTCATGGTTGGGGACACTGAGTGCACTCGTTGGTATGTAGCATCATTCTCCTTTCAGACCTGAGAAACCCACTCAAAGGGACAACCCAGAGATTATGTCTGCTCTGTCACTGGCAAGCAAAGTGACTGTAGACTGCAAAGGAGGGTGTATTGCTGAAGAAATTAGAAGATTCTATAATCATCATATGTGTGCAGTGACACTCAGCAGTATTCACATGTTTCTTAGTGAATATTTCCCATCTCCAGTTCAGGATTTCTGTTTGTACCTCATTTTAGAATAGAGAGACTTCTGCAAAGAACCTGCCTTTTTTCTGAACGTTTCCTTATGGCTGATTCCATTCTTACCTTGAAAAATGTATGTTTAAGCCTCCTGCTGGTGGATCACCTGTGAATTTAGAAAGAGTCTGAAGAGTTTCATAATTTTGGGGGGGGACGGCTATTGTGGTACTAGGAATTGAACAAACAGAGGGCCTTCATAAGGAGCTCCTCAGCCCTTTTTTAATTTTTTTTATTTTGAAGCAGGGTCTTGCTAAGTCACTGTGTTGCCCAGGCTAGCTCAAACTTGAGAATCCCCTGCTGTGGCTTCCGAGAATGCGAAATTACAGGCCTGCATCACTAAACTTGGTGTGTTTTATTTACTGTTATTACTGTTCTGTTTGTTCTGTTTTGGGGCTTGGTCTTTAACTTGAAGACTTTAATCATCATATAGTTTTATCTCTTCATTTATAGTTTGGTGACCTGCAACAAATTCCCAAGAATTTGAATGCTTTTCTGTTAAAGTGTGAAATTTTAATTAATGCTGTACTCACAGCCCATTGTTACTTTTACATTTTGTATAATTTTCCCTTTTATTTCTAAGCTCAAAATGCAATAGAGCATCTAACTACCATATGACAGAGGCAGGGTTACTAGGGTGCCAGTCTCATTTCTTTTTTTCCCTCTGCCGTCTGAGGAGAATTTGTCCTAAAAGGGTCCCAACAGCTCCATCCCCATTCATATGGTGATGTTAGCGATAAGTTGATAGCACCAGAAGAAAGGAAATGATCTATAATTTCTTAGTACCTCAGCTTAACTGTAGGCTCTTAAAATGTTCTAGACAGATCTTTGAATATTCTGTGGTTGAGGATGGTAAAATTATCCAAGTCTTGATTTGGAAGTTATAAGCAGTTCATTTATTCTTTTCTGCTAATATACAAACACACTGACACAAGAAACCGCTTGAGTCAACAGAAGACTACAGTAATCCTAATAGAATCCTAATAGAAAAATGAGCAAGATACAACACAGTTTATAAACAGAAAACTCAGTGACCTGTGGGGGGCAGAATGAGGTCATCAAAGAAATGTCAATGCAAATTAAAACTACCATTAGTTTAAATCTTTTTAAAAAATTAGAAGTTGGCTCAAATAAATCATGGTAAGGATGTGTGTGCAAGTGTGCACACCCGTGTGTATGTGTGTGTGTCTGTGTGTATGTCTGTGTGTGTGTGTAAACCCATGTCACTGATGTGGAAAACAAATGGGCTACTGTCTTAAAGAAAATGTGGCATTATTGCTGAGTAGTCAAACAGCAAACCTGGCACTCTTTAGTCATTGGCACGCACTATGACAACACCATAGTTATTTGCTTCCAATATTCTCTTATTTGTCTGGAAGGAAACCTGTATAGAGACGTTCACTGTAGTTGTTACTGCTTGTGTTCATATGTCTCCCCAAAGCCTCTTGCAGTCACAGGTGGGGTTTTTTCAGAGGTGGCTGGCTCTGGGGTGTGTCATTCGTTCATGGTGCAATGCTAGGATTAAAGGTGGGTGATTACTAAAATATCCCACTGGTTTAGTACTCCTGGTACCCTGGATACAGTATGAGGGATGGAAAGAGGCTTGTCTTGCTCCTTGTTGCTTTGCTACTTTCTGCCTACCAGGAATTGTTCTCCTCTGTGAAAGCACCCTGTCTTGGAGCTAGCCGATCATGGGCTGAAACCTCTACAAACTGTGAGCTAAATAAACTTTTCCTCCCTTAACTTTGGACATCAGGCATTTTGCTACAGCAATGGGAGAAAAGTAAGAAAAGGGTGTTGTTCATGGTGACAGGAAGACAGTAGCAATTTAAAAATCCATCACAAATGAATGCACAGGTTAAGTGTGGCTGATACATACCCAGGAGTACCACAGATAGCCAGATGTGATGGACCAGATGAACACACAGCAGCATGGGTGGATCATCTGCTGGTAAAAAGAGCAATACACAAAGCAATTTCTTTTTTTTTTTTTTTTTTTTTTGGTGCCAGGGATCAAACTCACGATCTCGTGTTTGGCAGGCAGGCACTTATGCCATTGAGGTAAACCCCCGGCCCTACACAAAGCAATTTCTACCACAACAAAAAAACGCAAAACTTGAAAAAGATGCTTGCATATAAAAAAGCACATTCTCAAGAACATAGATATTTTTTAAAATACACATTAAATATATTAGAAGTAATTGCTGTTAAGGACATAAAAAGGGAAATGGGCTATGAAGAATTTTAAAAATGAATGCATGTGTGAATAAGTAACTCAAACAACAAAAGCAAGGGAACAAACCACAAATAAACAGCCAGAATAACCTATCTCAAAATAAATGATGGTGTGGGATATCCAAAAGCCTTATATTCGAAGAAGGAGGAGGAGGAGGAGGAGGAGGAGGGGAAGGAAGAGAAGGAGAAGAAGGAGGAGGAGGAAGAGGAGGAGAAGAAGGAGAAAGAGAGGGCAAAAAAATAAAAGGAAAGGAAGCAAAAGTTAAAAAAATGTTTTATTTATTGAAAGGTGGTGTGAATTTAAAGCCCACAAATATGATTTCCTTCACTTTCCTGCCCACATCATTTCCATCTCACGTAATGACATGCAGCGTAGAGTAGTAAGACCAAGCTGAAGACTGGGTGTGTTTGAAAAAGTAAGAAATGCCACTGATGTGTCAGCATGAATTCCTCAAGACAAGCACCACCTGGAATTCAAAAGAAAGTCTTTCTCTCCTTTTGCCTGAGGGTGATTGGCAAAATGACTTTGGCTTTAAATGCTGCCTCTGGTATCAATGTATTAATTAGGAGAAATCAAACACATCCAGGACTTATAAGTGATAGAGAGTCCTAGTGGGTAAATTGCAAAATTCATGTATTTCTTACCAGGTCCAAATACTACGCAAGCCTGACCATAAAGGTAAAACTAGCACAAGTGTGTTTTGCCATAGTCCAATTTGCCACAAATGGATGTTTTATAAATCTCCTTCACAGGAGAGCTCATAAATTTCCTGCTTCTCCAGTTTTCTGCATTTTCACTCTTAAATCTGTTCATGTCTCTCTTATTGCCTCACTTACTTTCCTGATGGCAAAGAAAATTAGCAGAAAGCAGTTACTGAACTACCCATTTTTAATTTCTACTTATTATAGTTCAATGAGTATGTCAAAAAAAAAGCAAAATTACAAAGACAGAATCCATTTCTTTTTAAACTGTGTGCAGCATTAGAAGGAATTTAGCTGTAAAATTATCAGTGATATTTTTCTGGGAAATGACAGCATAATAGAAAATGAGTTGACACTTTTCAAATAGGTATTGGAGATGCTTTGGCACTCTAGACCTATGATTACACACATTCTTGGGATGCCCTGGAGTTTCTTGCACAAAGAACAGTATAAGACTTAATATTAGACAACCAATCTACATCTATCTCAAGTTAGTGATTGTGGAAAATATGGTGCATTTCCACAGCTCATACTATAGCAGTAGAAAATGTTATGGGCATCCCTATAACCAGACTCAAAATATATATAATAGTATTTTAAGCATATAACTGAAATATAGCACTTATACACTGAAGTCAAAAGACATTTGGAAAGATTAAATTGCAAAGAAATATTTTATGAAATCCATAAAATACAAAAGATTCTCCTTCCAACCCTTCTGCCATGATTATCCATCTAAATGTGGAGTTAGAAATCAATAAATGCTACCTTTCAAATGAAATTGTACCCCTTTTCCACATTCCCACCATTTCATCATGAAAGAAAACTTTATATGACACCAACAATAAGCTCTTCCAGATGCCTGCACGACAGAGAGACAAGCACCTCCAGCTGCACTCACCTGCCACTGACCGAGCAAGCATAAGGCATGCTGTTGATGGCACTGGCCTTACACATTAAAGAATTCACTTCCCATAAATTATTTTCCTTTAATTGTCCCCAAAACACTCCTCTGCCAGGAACTGTGAGTTTTGAAGTACAGTACAAGTAATCATCCCTGCTCTTCCGGAACTCAGAATTTTGATAGTGCCATACTAAAGTGCCAAAGGGACAACTGTCTGTCAAAGAGCTGGTGCTCCTATAAAAAGCGATAGTTCTTATAATTTAAAGATGATATTTCAGGTATTACTTTCTCCTGTACTATGTGGAGATAGTAATTTTAACAGAGAACTTTACATGATGACTAATCTTGATTGGTTTGAGAGGTGCCTAGATTAGTGAAGCACACTTCTGAGTGTGTCTGAGTGGACTATGAGGGGATGATCTCGGGGATGATATGCTCCCCTTTCTTCTCTGCTCTCCTTTGCTCACTTGGTTTCCAGTTGCCATGAAGTTGGCAGCTTTCCTCCACCAAGATGTTCTGCCATGATGCTTCTGCCTTGGAACCAGCTGACCATGGTCTGAAACCTCTGATATCGTGAGTAAGAATAAACCTTTTTACTCCTTTAAACTGTATATGTCAGGCATTTTACCCCAGCAATGGAAAGCTGACTAATACAGAAACTGAGAAATTAGTATCTGCTTTTGCTCCTATAAACCCAAACAATAAAAAATAAAAAACGTGGAAATGTTGTATTCCAGTTCATGGGAACTAAGGCTCTGAATTCTGGAATTCCTAATCTTACAATTAAAAACTCTTTCTAATTCAGAGCCAGAGGAAGTGAATGAAATTGGTTTATCCCAGAGTAGCAGGAGATGATAGATTTTGTGTTTGGAAGGTAAAGATAAATGAAGCTAATGAGAATCTGGCAGATATCCTTACTGTGGCTGGATAGACCACATGCTACAAAGTGTCAGAACTCTGAGAAGGTGATACATAGACAAAAGGAAAATTACTTCCATCTCCAAGTGTGTGATTAAATGTGTGCATTCTACTTTTCTTGCCTTCAAATGTTGTGAATCCATTCTCAAACATTTCATGAAAAGAAACTAAGGTCTGGTTCACACACAAAAAAAATCTAATTCTAAAAAACCTCTTGCATTGACTTAGTCTATAAACTCCTGGACAAGTTACTTCCTATGTTTCAGTCTCATGAAAAGCAAGAATATTTATTTATTCATTTAATATTTACTGAGTTCTTTCTTTGTGTTGGATCCTTTATTAGGCATTAGGAGCACAAAAACCAAATTAGATGATATTCTTGCTCCTGAGTAGGTCCAGGTGAGTAGGGAATTATAAAGAACCAAACTGCATAATAAGTAGCATCATAACTCTCACACGGTGAGAAAACACAGGAGAGGAACTAACTCTCCCTGGGAAGTTTAGAGAGGCTTGTGCAGTGTGTATGCCACCACCCACACCACTTCTAGGACTGGAGCTACTGTGAGCCTGACTAGGCTGGTGTGTGTGGTCTCACCATGACCACGCTCCCTTCCCAGGGCAGCCCACATTCGAAAATTCATCCACAGTGGAAGTCCCAGCACTCTGGATTAATTCAAGACAATTCTGCAGTCTCATTCCAGCTCCTGAGCTCCCTGCGGGACTACTGAAGCTTCGCTAGGAGCACATCCTCAGTCCAGCTTTCCCAGTCTAACACAGAAAACACAATATTTTTTTTTTAGAAAAAGCTGGAAAGAAAACGTTTTAGGTTTTGTAGGCTACACAAGGTCAACTGCTTTTGGTATTTAATTTTTTCCCATAACACATTAAAAATGTAAAAACTATTCTTTTTCTTAGCTCAGTACTATCTTCAAACAGGCCATGGATCAGATTTAGTTTGCTGGACCCTACTCCCTGACCTGTTATCCATACATATGGATCCCGAGAAAGTTCCCCAGGAAAAACTCTGCATGAAAATCTCTGTATCAGGCTTTGCTTCCTGAGGAGCCTGACTATGATAAAGTCACAGAGACCTAAAGGTTTATACATTTGGGTGGTGCCAATGCTGTACTTGAGGTAAACCCTGTGATTCTGGAAAAGAGACAGTAAATCTTCCTTGCCTTTGTTTTCCACAATCTTTTCCCTCTTAGCATTATAGGAAAGGGAAAGGGCTCCCTGCAAAGAGCTACTTTCAGTGTGTGACTTGGACAAGACTCAGTGTCCACACTTTCTCCTAACTCCCATAACATTCAAAGATGACTCCACGTTTATGTGTGGCAAGACTAGAAAATGGACTGTGAACATTTTCATTCCTCATTTCATAACTGGTCAACTAAACTGCTCTCCCCACAAAAACCAGCTCCACAGGGGATTTACTGGGGAGTCTGGGAATCAACAGCCATGGGAAGTGGGTAAGGGGAGCTACTGTTGGTGGCGTAGGGGTCAGCAAACCCCTACTCTTCCACCGCCTGTTTGTATATAGTCCTGAACTAAGAAAGGATGGTTTTTACACTTTTTAAAAGCAGTTTTAAAACATAACTATATTTCCTATTCATCAGACTGGGATTTCCTCTGATTATAAAATCAACCAGCTCCGTGATCATCTTATCTATAGGCTGCATCCTCCTTTCTAGAAAATCTAAGACAAAACTTCCTTGCCAGAATATTCTCATCTCAAACTTACATTGCTCTCCCTTTTGCAACATTCTGAATAAAATCAATTTCTTACTTCTTCTGGGTTTTGCCTTGGTAGAGGGACTATGATGACAGGCCCAAGAAACATAGGGCTAAAAGGCACTCTGCCTAAAAGTACATGCTAGTCAAAGAGAGCATCCCAGTCAGTGCTTACTGGAGGAACAGATATAATGCAAGATATGCAAACATGTAAGAACTTACAGGTGGGCTAACAATGGCTATCCACGGAGCCCAGTGTGGAAGAGTGCAGAAGGTCTGTCTGCACACCAGGCATCTGAAGGATCCAGTGGAAGGCCTGGAGCTCAGTGTAGTGTCCTGTGTGAGTCTATTTCAGGGGGCTGAGGGGTCTCCAATAGAAAGGTGAAGGGTCAGTACTGGAAACCTGGAGATGATGTCCACGGTGATGATGAAGACTGGAATTCCTCCAAAGAAGACAGAAGCCATTTTTCCTTCTTCACCTCCTTTTTATAGCATCCTGGCAATAGTCCTCCATAGAATGGGTCTTCCACACCCAGAACTATGCCCAACAATTTAGTTGGGTATTATTTACTCAAGTTGATACAGTCAACTAACCATCACAGAGATTCAGCAGTCTGACAGGGTAGGAATCTGGAGATACAGCTGGGGCCAGAGTACAAGGTCATAAATGAAGCTGGAGTAGGAAGTTGAAATCGACCTTGATATTAAACCAAGTATTCAATCTATAATGTTGTTCCTCAGGGCCTTTGTGCAGTTCTTTCTTGAAAACCAAGGGTCTGGGCTCCTTTTCAAGGAAGAACAGTTCCTGCAAAGGAAAAAAAAGACATTAAAAGTTGTCACCAAAAGAACATGGTCCCTTAAAGAAGAGATCATCATCTTGACAAATCCTTAAATTCTCCAAAAGGATTTTGGATAAGTATGCATATATTTGTACATGTTTAAATTGATGTTTACAATTTGCCTTTAAAAGTTCAAACTGTTGGCTGGATTTCAGACTCATTGTAAGTATTCACATTTTTTAATAAAATATATCAAGTTTTTAGACATATTCATTTGTATCTAAATAACCTATATTTGCCCATTTAAAAAATAAGCAAACACTCTTCTAATTTTGTATAGTATCTTTATTCCCTTGAACTTTTCCATTTCATTTCACCAACTAGTTTTTTCTTAATATATATTTATGCTAAAAATCCTTTTATTGATTATTGCATCAACCAGTTTTACTACAAAAATATGTAAAATATCTTTTCTTGTACCCATAAGAGTGTTTTGTTGGCTTGGTTTGGTTCAGTTCAGTTCAGTTTGGTTTGCTTCTGTTCTAGCCTGCTCTGGTCTGGTCTGGTCTGGTCTTGTCTGGTTTTGTGGCAAACCAAACCAGGGTCTTCACACAGAGTTACAGTTTCTGCTAAGTTTCCGTGGCCAGGCTCAAACTCATGAGCCTATTGCTTCAGTTTCCCAGAGTATTAGGATTACAAGTGTGAGAAATTGTTTAAAAAAAAAAGTTTCTTATTTAAAGCAAAATAAATTATATGTAGGAGCCATATAACAAATTTGATAAGTAATTATTAGAGGTCAAATACACAATTTATTGGAAATGCATTTTACAGTAATATGGACAGAACTAATTTACTTCCAACTAGTGGATGCACCTATGAATGATTTGTATTTACCACAAGAAAGAGAATGATCCCAGCACCCTGGAGGCTGAGGCAGGAGGACAGTTGCAAGTTCAAGACCAATTTGGGCTATAGAATGAGCTCAAGGCCAGTCTGAACTGCATGGTGAGATCCTGTTTCAGAAAGAAAAGAAAAGAAGAGAAAAAAGAAAAGAAAAGAATGTCCAGTATCAAAACTATTTTTATTTTTATAGATATACACAATGAAACAACATTGATGAGCTAATAAATGAAAGGGAATGAAAAGAGTTTTCTTATGGCACTGTCACTCAGTGCTTTAAACTGCACAAATTTTATACTAAAATATCACTCAGTGGTCATTATCAAAAATATTTCTAATGATGTTTATACATGGACAACTTGGTAAGATTCCATTCAATTACACTGAATGCACAGGAAAAGAAAACCACTCATTTGCAAAGGGCTTTATTGTCCCATCTGCACAGTCACCAGTATTCTTAGTTTCTAGGGGAAGAAAGCATGAAGGTGTCATTAGGTGTCATCAGTGATCAACCAGTCTGAGGTCTGTAACTCTTTCACTTAAAGGTGTCTTACTTCACCCAACATATTCAAACCAGGAAAGACAACTAAAATATGAAATATAGGACATTTTGAAACATATCAAAATCTAGAACTGCAGAGTTAAATCATTTAATTAGTGGAGAAAATCTACCATGGAACCAAATTAAGCAGAATCGTTCAGTCAAATCTAGAAAAAGCAATCAAAGATTTATTCCCAATGAAAGTATTTCTTTTACACTTATTTCTCAGTGAGTTTTACATTTACATTTTAGAAATGTAAAACTCACAGAAATAAATTCAAATCAGATCTTGTAATGTAGAATACTAAAAATCATGAAGGCTAAAATTCCTAATATAATATTCATTTTCTTTCTTTTCTTTTTCCAGTATTGGAGATTGAACCCCAAGGCCTTGGCACTGAGTGTGTTTCCAACCCATTTTTATTTTTCCTTTTGATACAGGGACTTCGTAAGTCACTAAGTTGCCTGGGCTGGATTTGAGCTCTTAATCTTTCTGCATCAACCTCACATATTGCTGGTATTGCAGGTATGCACCACCACGCCCAATTTTATTTTCTTGTAACTTGAAAACATGATAAAAATGCCACTTTTGCAGGATTGCTATGTGAAACTGAAATTATGCGTTATTTGTAAAGTGAGCAGCAGTCAGTAATAGTATTTAGTAAATATTAAATGTTCATGAATTAAACTCTGGTTTCATTCAGTAAGAACTATGTAAAAATATAGTTTTTAAAAAAACCCTATAATCAAAAGTCCCTGAAAATTTTATGAAAGCAATGACATTCACTGCTAAAAATTACTTTGTCCAAAAGTGGGCATATAATTATTTTTGCTAATAGGAAGTAGAAAACATTAAATATTTTATAGATGAAATAAGATTAGACCAACTGGAATTAGGATAAATATTTTATGAGGTAATTTGAGAAAATAAGTTTAACTACTTTAGAAAATGCCAAACTCCAGTTTGAAAGAAATTGTGTAAACTGTTCATTAAAAATTTTTACCCAGTGTCTCAAAAAAATTGATAGCCCCAAAATTTTAGCTCCATGTAGAAAAAAATCAGCAGTCTAAATTTTACTCCTTTGACTCTTTACTTTGAACTAATAACACAGCTCAAGGATGACTGTTGGAAATAGCTATAAAGAATCTCTTACCTCTAACAGGAAAATCCACTTCTCAGGGCACTTTCTCAAGAAAAGTGTGTTCTTCTACAATACTGGGCGCAATGGAATGGGCAAGGTCACCCCCAGGTAAGTCACAATGTATCTGAGATCAGAACCTCAACCAACACTCAGCCCTTCTTTGGTTAAGCACCTTGGAATTTTTTACATTCTGAGAAAGTGCACCTTAGTAAGATGAAGTTTGGATGTGGGATATACCTGTTACAGAGAAGGTGAGACACTATGAAAGGAAGGTGGCAAAAGAGAATCGCCTTGAACACGCAGGAGAACTATAAGCCTTGCTTTAGGAAAAGACATGGGAAACTGAGGATCCAGGAAACTGTCCCCCTACTTTGCTTGAAAATTCCCAAAGCCACTTACAGTCCAGTCTGAAGACTGCTGCCAGAAGGCTTGTACAGTGTAGTGCTCAATAGAAAGCTCCTAGTAAGGAAAGGAATGAAAGTATGATGCATCTGGCACAGTTGTTTTGCCTTTCTCCGTGTCACAGAGATTTTGTGTGCTTGCCGCAGTGACACATTTATTGAAAAATAAAGTCAACCTGATTATATGACACTCTAAAGGAAAAGCTGTAATTGGAAGCATTATCAGTCATCTACAGGGCCCAAGAGAGCATAAGCTATCTCCCAAGTTAACAGTGACCAATCTGTCCCCAAGAGCTACCACCTGAGACAGGGAGGGGAGGGGATGAGATGGGATAGAGGAGGGTTACCAGAGCGTAGCACCAGAAAGAAGTTCAATCACTCAAAATAACCCCAGGAAAGAAAACTTCAGGCAGAAGAAACAAAGATTTATTTACTACTGAATTTTTTGACCGGAAAATAAAAGAGACTTTAATGAAAAACTCTTTATGCCCATATCTGCTTTTTGAACTTCTATTTTACTAACTGAACTATAAAGAGGCCTATTAACTCATACAGATCATATAAAGTAGAAAGAAATTTCCTTTTTGGCTAGCAACTTATTTAAATTAGGTATATTTTCAGAATTATTATATACATGTACATGAAGCATAATGTATATATGACATAAAAATAGAGGGATTTAGTTTTCCAAATTAGAATATTTTTTATTCATCACATTTATTAGGATAAAATATTTAAGAAAAAGAAGAAAGGTCTTTCTACAGAAAATCTAGCAGAAAAACTGCTTGACTGCCTTAATTTACATTTAAAAAATTAATCTTGCAACATTTTATACAAAATCTTTTAATCGGTTCTATAGTTAATTAAAATTTCATTACTGAACAGATATGAAAAGCACAGCTTATCTGAAGTGTTTATTATTCCTTCTTGTATTGATAATGAATTAAAATCTCAAGTGCATCTGTATTAAAGTCACCTTCCTGCTCATTTATGTACCTGCGCAGAAAGTAATACATTAAAATCAAGAAGGCTCCATGTATTTGTACTATTGTTTTTCCTAACTAAATTATGAATGTAAATTTATTCAGTGGTACTTTTCGAAAAATTAACTACTGTTGTAACTAGCGAAGTCTTTTCCAGTCCACTTACTTTAGTAATTAAGATTCCAGTTGAGGTTCATTTTCATTTAAGCATATTATAACTTTTGTCAACATTTTTCTCTTCTTGCAAAGGTCAATATAAAGTCACATCAGTGGCACTAACTGCTCTGATCTGTAAATTCTTTATGGAGTGTGATGCTATTTCACCCTCAGAAGTCTGCTTCATAGTTCTTAATTCACTTAAAATAAAAAACTTAAAAAACTTAACCACTGGACATGATCAAGGTATGATTTATGCATGTATGGAGATGCCAAGTCATATACATTAATTTATAATTAATTCATAATATAATTTTAACTTGAATATTTAATAATTTTATTAGCACATTAATTTTGCAAACTATTGCTTCATTATGGTACTTTCATACATGTGCATAACATATTTTGATCATATCATCTCCCCTTATTATACTCTCTTTTAACAAAACCCAATCATTCTTGGAAATAAGTTAAAGACACTTAGTATATTTTAAACTTTAAATGTTACACAATAAAAATTGATCAAACTACTGTATCTAGAAAGTAAAATGCATGTATACAGTATATGTGTGAATTTTTTTAGTCATAGCCAATTTCATTCAGGTGTTCCCATATTCAAGAAATCATAAAAACATTCCTAAATTAAGGGCTTAATATATTTCCTGTTATGAAAATTTCTCACTGTTAATTAATCAAATGCCAATTAAAGAAAACTATTATAATTATGAATAAAGCAAACTTACTGCTCTAAATATAGCAAGGCGGATGCTGAGCCTAGGGCTTGCACATGCTATGCACGGACTCTGTTGCTGAGCTACATCCCTCGCCCCATCCACCTCCTCGGTGGCTTTTGACCATGTTTCTCACGGAGAAGTTCTGTGGAAGCTCTAAGGAGAGGCAGGGACTAGTGTCTTTTGGGGGGGCAGGTATTTGTGGGGGACTCTAGGGCTCTGTTACTGCCTCAACCAAGTATGCTCTATTTTGATCTTTTTCTTTTGTCCATATATATTATGGAGCTCTCAGTAAAACACTGCTTGAAAGAAAAAGAAAATTATACTTTTAAAATAATTTTTAAAAGCCATAGAGGTATTACAGTATCACAAAAAGACATTGAAATAATCATATTGTAAAAATGCACATGTGATCTCATCCAACACTCACTCCTAACTCATGAATGATGCTGAGGCCTTGAGAAAAGGGTGAAGTGGTTTCCCCAGGGCCACAGTGCAGTGCTACGACACACCATACTCCCTTTGATTGAAGTGTTCTGTGCTCTTCAGTTTAACATACAATGACTTAGAAGGCACTGTACTATCTTCAACATACTACTGAATAATACTACTTCCTTACAGTGACATGGCCTCAGCCCTCCATTTCCCAGGTCCTGCCTCTCTCCTGTCTTCATGCACTGTCTTCTCCAGATGCTTCACCATCCTTGTGTCTTTTCTACTGGCACCCCTATTTTCCAAGTTTCCTTCTAATGAAAGGTACTGAGATTGAACATCATGTAGTTTGACCAGTTCGAAGCATAGGAAGGCTACACCCCATTCTAAACACACAGTTAAGTTTTCACTCACTTTCTGAAAGAAATACAAATGTGAGATGCTAGTCACAGGGCTGTCCCCAGGTTTCTACTACTTTCAGGACTAAAGGGACAAAACTATGAAATGTCACCTCAGAGTCAGGAATGGCAGCACAGTGGAGCACTCTGGGTGTTGTAGTCAGGGGTTGTGAGGAGAACAATTAGAATCAGGACACAGAATTTATAATGTTATTTTATGATGGTCACCCAGAGTAAAACACAAGTGCAGGAAATCTTTCCACAACACTAAAGACCCAGAATATTCAGCCAAGAGCCTAGATCCCAGAGCAATGTCCCACATGAATCCAGATGAAGACCCAGAACTCATGACAATGCCTCCCACAAGTCCAGCTGGAAGTCTAGAGCCTGTCAGGAGGGCACACACCTGTCTGTTTTATGGATGCATGCTTGGATGGCCCGAAGGTGAGCGGTGGAAGTTAGAAAGTCTATGCCAGCAAGGTGAAAGTGCTGTGCTGGTAGGTTGAGGGTTCTATGCTGGAGCCAAGAAGTTACGCTCAAAATAAGAACCAGGGCTGCCCTGAAAAGTACCACAGCCATCCTCAGTGACATGCAGGCCCTGAGCTCCTCTGACAATAAGAATAGTCAAGTTCATGCCAGAAAGCCAGCATGATGAGTTTGTCTTGGAGATTAAATGGCACACGTCTTCCCCTCTGGAGGCAGGAAGCGATGCTCAATGTAAAGGCCAGAGCCCCCGCAAAGTGAACCACAGCCACTCTCACCAACAAGGTCCTGAGCTCCTCTAATGACAATGTTGAACTCACACTGGGGAAGCTAGTCATGATGAGCTCCTGCGGGAGAACCAATGGCTCAAACAGCAACACTTAGAGAAACCCACAATGCTTCACTCTTCTCCAAGTCTATTTATGCTGGCACCTTTCCTCAGGTGGAACATCTACACTCAGCACCATGCTGATTTAATTCAGCTGGCGTTAAGTTGACCACCAGTTTTTAATTCATAATACTGGGTGAAGAAATTAACTTCTTCATTGTCAAGAAGCCCCTGATTACCATAGGGAGCCCCTGGTAATCTATCATGAAACAATTCCTACAGTTGGAATGGTGGTGATGGTGATGATGGTGATGATGGTGATGATTATGATCATGATGATGATCATGATATCACAAGTGTCCCACCAAGGAGATTGATTCTAAAAAAATAGGAAAAGTCACTTAAGAATTCAGATAATATGAACAATTTACCAATAAGGTCAAAGAACACTTAGGAATATACCGCAAGGTACATTTCAGTAAGAAATTTAAATTACATACATTTCCCCATGCAATAGATAGTGCGATGCCACATTTTTGTGAAATTAGAATCGGAACAATTTTTTTCTCCTGCACCACGAGAACAATAGCAAGAGCCAAGATCCTTGTCTCCATCATTTCTTTATAGACCCTCTTGATGCACTAAATTCCTACATGTACTAGTGTCTTCTATTTGCCTTCCCTTAAGTCCCCATTGTGTGTTTTCAAAAATGGTTTATTAGGACATTGCCATAATTATCCTTTGCCAAAGAGTTTTGACCTTCTTTATGTGTTCAAATTTGTTTTTCAGTTTGTTCTGTTAAGCTACCAGGAAATTAGGAAAACTGAACTGCCATTCCAACATTTTTGAGCTTTTATGTTTCAAGACACTATGTTAACACTAGTGCTTTTACAATTTTTCGTATCTTACTGTATATACATAAGAACCCTAAAAAGTATCACTATTATTGCTAATCTATAGGCAGTAAAATTGGGTTTGGAGGATTTTTAAAAGCTAGTAAGTAGAAGAGTTGGAATGCCGGCTTGGGCCAATTTGATACCAAGACGACCTTAACCATTATGATATACCATGCTACTTGTGTCAGTCACCTTCCCACTGCTGAGACAAAATACTGAGAAAATAAACTTAAAGGACAAAAGATTAATTTTGATTCTGAGTTTTGGATGTTCCAGTCTACAATTAGTTGTCTGATTGTTTTGGGGCCTATGGTAGTACATCACACGGGGAAGGGAGTGTTGGGAACCGAAAAGAATAAGGCTGCTCATTTCATGAAGGAAAGCAAAAGATATAGAGAAAAATAGGCTGGGGTCCTAATATCCCCTTCAAGGTCAAATCCTAACTTATTTCCACTAGCCCTCTCTCCTAAGTATTCCAGTGCCACCTCATAGTGCTGACAACGAAGCTCTAGCTTTGGATTCTGCAGGATGATCCAAACATGGCACCACCTTCTCGAGTATTACAGTGTGTCTCTGAATCTACTCAAGTATCCTTTGGCATGACGCAGTAAAATCTCCTGGGCTTCTACATGTTTCTTTACATTTCAGTTGATTCCAAATATACTATACTTTGTTCTGTTGTAGCTATGAAAGCAACCCCTCTGCTGTTTTCCAATCAGTTATTATATGATGGGAGAGCATTTCAGCTTGCTAATATTTCATTTAAAATCCTCATCATAATGGAACACGAAAATCAGTTTGCAATTCTTTTGTGCACCATCTTTTTCAGGTTTTGCTATCGTATGTGATACTTTATTAAACAATTTGTTATGATGTTAGTGTACAAACAAGAAACATTAAGATTATTCTGAGAAACATTAATAAAGTTCCTGTGAACAGAGAGATGAGCAGGAGATATAAGTAAACCACAAGCTACCCCACAGCACCTAGACCTAGACCTGTGAGAGTGAACGGGGGAAGAGTTATTAGAACCAGTGATGAGGAAGCAACATGAAGAGGTTCACCTCGAGGACACGTGTGATCTTCAGCCAGGTGTCAAATGGCTCAAAGTCACTTCTTCAAGAGGGAGCCCAAGAACTAAATACTGCAAATTCATTTCCTACCCCTCTTTAGTGCCCTGCTGGGACCCCACTTGGCTGAGCCCAGAGGACAGGGCATCCTCAGCTGGAGCACATTTGGATGCCAAGGGCAGCTGGCAGAAGGGTGGCATCAATTTGGAGGTGCACATCTAAGCTCTCAACACTGAGCAAAGTGCATGCTTTGCTATTCCTGGAACATTTAAATGAACAATTTTCAAAGACTGTGTGACTTTGCAGCATGTATTTTTAGATAATTGGCATGTTTTAAGATTTCTTTCCTGATGATTATATTAGAAAGATTTTCTACATCTTGAGTCAGTTTTAATACTTTTTGCTTCAGAAAGTTATTCACGTCATTGAAACACTCAGGTTGTATGCTTTGATACACACAAAATCTCTTCTGATTTTACTCTACTCTGCACTTTTTGTTAAGTTCTCATACTTGACTCAGTTTGAACTGTCCTTTTATTTTAAATTTTCTATTGGTTCAGTTACTTTTATCAACTCATTCTTGACTATATTTACCAACTTGATATGATTCTTTTAAAATTTTTATCTTATTTTTATTTTAGTTAATTTATTTTTATTTTTATTTTCATTTTTATTTATACATAGGTGTATTGCTTTCCTCTTAGAATTCTTAAAATTAATATTTTCCTTTGTTTCTATCTTTTTAAATTGAATTTCTGATTCATTCATGTTCTTTTGTAAATGTGAAAAGTATGTAAAAATGATTACTTTTAAGCAACATTATCTTTGACAAATCACGTGGCCTTTGATATACTTATTTTTTTTCTTTTTTAAATTTTTATTTTAAAGAGAATAAAACAAAAGAGATCAGAACAAAGCAAATCAGAACAGAACAATGCAAGCAACACAGCACTTCACAACCAGACAACCAGACATCAACAGTAGCTACCAGAATATCTCTTTTTTTCAAAATAATTGAGCATACCTTCACACACAATAATATCAAACACTGTGGAGGTCAGTCTGGAGATTCCTCAAAAAGCTGGATTTGGAAGTCCCATTTGACCCAGCTATTCCACTTCTAAGCATATTCCCAGAAGAACTGAAAACATCATACCACAGTGATATATGTGCACCCATGTTTATAGCAGCACAATTTGTAATAGCCAGATCCTGGAAACAACCTAAGTGCCCATCAACTGAGGAATGGATAAAAAAAAAAGTTGTGGCATTTTTATACAATGGAGTACTACTCAGCTATAAAGAATGATCACATCGAGATATTTATAAATAAATGGACACGACTTGAGACCATTCTCTTAAGCAAAATAAACCAAACTCACAAGGGTAAATACCATATAGTCTCCCTAGTACGAGAGTTGATAAGAGTATATAAGACTTTATGGTAAGCATGAGTCCCCATCTCATAGCTTTGAAGTCTTTCAATGTTTTCAATCATCAGTTGGAATGGTTTTATTCTGTTTTGTTTGACTATATCATGCATGATGATATGAACAGCTGTTTTGAAGAAAACAAAACATTATGACAGCTATTGCTGATTTAATATCATCCTT
>PVJX010004321.1:0-66970 GCA_004027295.1 Dolichotis patagonum
AGCTTTCTATCGAGTCTTTAGTTTCCTGATAATCTCTTTGAATTTGCTTCATGAATTCTAGGTTTTTTCTGAATTCTTCATTAAATTTTTCTCTCCATTTTTGTTCCTCCATTCTTCTGTCTGTGTCTTCTTGAGAGGTGCCCAGCCCTTCTTTTATTAATCTACTTATCTCTTGTTTAATTTGAATTAATATTTCAGTGTTGGTCCCGCTTACGAGGTCCTGAAGATATCTCTTTATGTCTGGTAATGCTGTGTTTGATGTTGCATTTTTGCTGCCCTCAATCTCTTTTGTATTTACCTCTCCTGGATTAATGTTCTCAGGGTTGGGGGCTGGGAGTTGTTTCTTATTTCTCCCTTTCGTCATGTTTTTGGTTCCTTCCATACAAGTGTACAGGGTAATGCCCAGACACTTTTCTTGTTGGTTAAGGCTCCTCTAGAGGTTGCAGGCTAGGAGCTTTAGCCCTCTTCAATAGGTTATCAGAGATTAGAGTTCACCCACAGGCAGTGTGTGCTAGCTCCTCCCTTCCGGGCCAGTCAACCTTTGCAGGCCTTCACTGCATCAGTGTGCACTGATCTCAGGGAAGTAATATTTTAGTGACTCACTGTCTCCCCTCCAGGGGCGCGGCCTAGTCCAAGCAGATTCCACCAATCCGCTCGGCGAGGGGAGCAACCAGCTGAAGCCACTTCCTTATGGAGTTAGTGCTGTCCTGCCCAAATCCAACATGTCATCCAGTCGGTTTCCCCTTTCCCATGGGAGGGTCCCATCACTCACCGCGTGTTAATGCCAGTCCCCAAGAACTGCTGGGCTCCCCAACCTCCGACTTCAGCGCGGCTGCGGTGGGAAATCACAGTGCCTCTGGGTGGGTAGCGTGCAGGGCTGTTCAGCTCCACGCTCCCGCGGCTCAAGCCAGTCACTTCGGTGGAGATCACTTGTTCGGGTCGGGCAGGAATTCAGGCGGCTCAAGGAGGGCGCCATGCTCACTGATCTTAGCTTCTCTAATGGTAGTCCCAGGACCTCATATTCGAGCGGTTTTTTGCACTTTAGTTTTTTCCTGGGTTGTGAGAGTCCATCTCTATCTGTTTGGGTCTCTCCAGGGTGTTTTATTCTGGCATTTGAGCTGTCTCTCTCAGAGAGGGTCTCTCTCCTGCTACCTACCAGTCTGCCATCTTGTCTTCAATCCTCATACTTCAATCTTCTTAAAACCAATGTTAAAAAAAATCACAAGGTGTCAACATTATACATAGTGGTATACAGAGCACTCAGAGCATCACCTGGCACAATGTGAAGTATCCAGTAAACAATAGCTTTGTATTGCTCCATTCTCATGTACCTAGAAGGCACTTATCTGTTCTTAAAGAATCCAGTTCTGTGATCTCCTGAATACCTGGTGATAGCTTTTTCCTTTGTACCCACAAGATACCTGCTAAATTTTTCTACCATTGTACTATTTTGCTGAGTTGTATAATTAGGCAGGACTATGGTGTACAGTTACAGGAACATGCTGTCCTTCCCTCCTATTCACATCTGACCTTCTCCAAGGCAGGGATCATGGTTTACTAATCCTTACCTTCTCGCATTAGGTACAATGTCCTATACATAGTGGACATTCAACAAATGCCTTGACCACTCAAAAATTTACTGTATAAAACATTGTGATACTTGTGTGGATTTATAGAAATACATACGAGTATGATGGAGTCTTGCCCTCAAGGAGCTTTTATTCCAATGAAAAGACAAAAGGATAAATAACTCTTAAAACTAACTAGAATGAAATTTCAGAGTGGTCTCCAGAGAAGTAAAGATGAACAGAGATTAATGGATATAAGAAATTATTAAGACTTAACTCAGGCCCAATAAGAAAGGGTCTCTAATCTCCACTTTACACTCTTCTTTTGTTTTTTGTTTTTTGCGGTACTGGGGATCGAACTCATGACCTTGCGCACTTATGCCACTGAGCTAAATCCCCAGCCCTTACACTCTTTTTTTATAGTGCATAGAAAAAATAGTGGGAAACAATACGGTAGAGAGACAGGACCACATTTAGACCTTGATGAGCTTAAGAGATTAGATTTTATTTTGTGGGAAGCCACTAAGGATTTTTAAATAGAAAAATAACATAGGATTAATGATTTTGGAAGACTGCTATGATAGAAGAGGCCAGAAGGACTGGATGCAGGAAAGCCAGTCATGCTATTGCAAGATTTTCAGGTAGAAATATTTACCTGAAATAGGGCAGAGGAAGAGGAGGGCAGATGGCCCAAGTGCTGAGGAAGGCAATAGGCCATGGCCAGTGAGTTGAGGGCAACAGTACTCACATTCCAGGGTAGAGCAGCCCCAGAGGAGAAGGATGCCATAAAAATATAAATCAAAAAAGTCATAAGGATGAGCTCTCTGTGGGGCCTTTAAATGGGGCAGCCACGCTGAGAGGAGCCCAGCAGCCAGATAAAGACAAAGAGTACTCAAAAGAAAGGGCAAGCCTAGAAATACCGTTTCCTGGTTCTGTCATCATTTGATTTAGTTCCAACTGTAGGGAGGGGAAGGGGGAGAGACAGAGACAGAAAGACTGTAGCGGAAGTCTGCAAGGTGGGCAAAGGCCCATACCTGGCAGTAACCCAGAGCAGGAGCAATAGGAAAAGCAGCAGCAAAGGGCAGGGTTTCACAGGCCATAGAGTCTAGGGTCGCAGAGGACTTGAAGGGAAGCAAGAGCTCACTTCTGCTATACTTCAAGCAAGTTCAGTCTTGGTGACAGTCAGGAGGACACCAGAAAAGGGAGTCAGGGGAGAAATGGGATGGGGAGGCCCTGGGGGCACAGCCTGCCTTTTAAGTAAAATTTTTAATGAAGGAACAAATTGGTTCCTAAACAGTGTCTTACCTTCAACTCCTATTTCCATCTCAGAGCCCTGCTTCTTTTGTCCTCATCACCATTTGGTGATCCACCACCCAGCAGATGAGACTGTCTGTCTCTGTGGCCAGCAGGTTGGCTCTCCTCCAGTCCTAAGCGCCCTGCTTTCTAAATAAAGCCAAATAGACTCAAGCATGAACTTAACTTCCCTGCTCACTAAATAAAACTTACCTTGCCTTTTCTCTCTTTTGGAGAATCTGGCCACTGGCAAAGCCATCAAGGTAGACTAAAATCAACATTAGAAGGGTGTTTACCACTCTACACAGGGGGAACTAGCCAGAGAAGAGAAAATCATTTTGCATAAGGACAGTAGATACATAGCCAGCTGCCTCCTGACTCCTAGGCAGAGAGAAACTTCCCAATTCGTCATACTTGCATCAGTAAACCCTCCCTCCTTTGCCTCTGTGTTGTTCCTGAAAAGATAAAGGGCAGCCTTTTCCTGGAAGTAGGTGGATGTTGGTGAAATTAGGGCTCAGTCTCCCTGAAACATTTCTCTCCCTTCACTTATGGAATCATGTCATAACAAACGCTGCCCTGAGAAACCACACAATAAGTTCAAGAAAGCTAGTTTGAAGAAGATGCTAAAGGTTTCACATAAGTAAAAAAAAGGTATAACCCGAGGTTTTTTTCCCCAAAAGTCCCAATACTGGCACATCTTCTATAGGAATCTTCTCCTTGGGAAGCAGTCTAGTCTTGTTCTCAAGGAGAAGGGCCCACAAAGCCCAGGGAGGAGTACACTTCTCTGTGACAACAGCATGGCTGCCCACTTCCAGCTGAGCCAGATTCTTAAGATCTTATACAAGTCAAAGTGACAAAATCTTATACAGTTGCCTTTTTAAATATTTTTCTTGGTTACAAAATAGGTTTCTTGGGTATACAAACATTTTTACACTAATTCCAACTGAGCCAGATTCTTAAAATCTTGTAATAAAGACTCCAGATCTCAGTCTCATTTGCTGGATGCTGAGAAAGCAAGACACTAAATGAAAAAGTGTTAACTGGAATAACTGGATAACTTACCACTAGTTCTGAGAGTCTGCACTGCCAGCTACTTACTGGCTTGGAGGTAAAGACCAACCAGATGGGAAACCACTTTCACTTGTGGAATTCAACACTACCATGCCTAACATTGGAGCTTTACAGAAAGTAATCAGCAGCCAGCTTCACAAGCAAGTGTCTACTTCATTTCATGGTCCAGTGCCTACAGAGGTGCTAAAAGATCTCAGCTGGGAGCTGATTTGGAAAGGAGAAGCTTGGGGTGCTTATGTGAACCTGGAATCAGAATGAATTGGCTAGCAGGAAAAGTGTGCCAAGCCTTTAATTAATGAGGCAAGAGGACATATTGGGAATTATAAATTGGGAAATTACTTGAATGCCTCATCTGAGCCCAGAGCTGATTATTAAACTGCTCTGTGGCTCAGTTTCTCTAATGTGAATATCACAAGGCATCATTCTGTCAGCCTAAATTACTACTTGAGGAATACAAACGATTTTCTTTTTTTGACCCACAAGTTGAAAGGGAAAGTGAAAAGATTTGGTAATACAAGTCAAAGTGGTAAAATCTTCTACAGCTGCCTTCTTGAATTTCTTTCCTTGGCCCCAAAGTGGGTTTCTTGGGTGCATGAACATTTTTATACTAATTCAAGCTGTAAAATATCGGGCCTGCCTGACAGGGCTCATACCAGATGCCTATAGCGTGGAGTCCTGAGTATCTGGGGCCCAGATAACATTTTATATATTAAACACTTCATTCATTTTGAATATAATTGTACCAGTTTGACTGTGTGGGATCTTGCCTCTGAAGCTCCATATAAAGCAATACTTAATGTCAGTCAGTAATTAGCATGTGTTTTTAGAGAAAGGTTGGACCAAACACAGTATATCAATTTAGAAGTTCAGGTTTTTGTTCTACACTCTCCCAGTCGCAATTGTGCTTTTGTGTCATGCAACAAAGTAGCACAGATGATAGAATGTGTGTGGTCTTCAGTGCTTCTCATTTTTGTCCCTCTAAAGTCATTCTCTACAATATCCATCTCACTTAAGGTTCACTGAGACACTATAAAATGCATGGTGTGAGATGGAAATGAGATTCCCTGCTGATAAAGTGGAAGTAGGCTGAAGGCACACTGCGCCCATAATAGAAAAATCAAAGCTAATGTGGACTAGTTTAGAAGAGCCCTGTGTTTTGTAAGTATTGCTTTCTTTGGGAGGAAAAAAAGAAAATTGAATGGAATGACTAAGAGCCATGTTGTTTTGTGTAATTTTGTGCAGTGCGGAGTCTCTGAGCCTCCAGAGCAGCACAGGCTCAGCAGACAGTCCTCACCTATCCGATTTTACCCAGTGATGTGGTGGGTCATTTGTGAGCACTTATTAGTCACATTTGTCTGCTATTTACCCCTCCTCATTTCCTTGCCAACTTCCATCTGTTTTTTAAAACGTTCATACGTTCTAGCTGCTCTGAGTGAACAAACCGTATGGCAGTGCTGGATCAGATGTGGCCTCTTGTCAGTAATTTATATAGATGAGCTGAACACGTCCTGTGTACCTTGTTCTGTGCTAGGCTCAGAAAACACAAGTATCTGCTCTGAATTCACACTAAAATGTGCTAACTGCAATAGGAGGCAAGACATGGAAGTAACACAGAAAGGGAGTTTAGAGTATTTAGCACTTTCTCTAGCAGAAGTAACACCTGAAGGGCTCTGAACAGTGTGGGTGAAAAGCGGATGAGTCCCAAAAGAAAGTAAAGGGTAGGAGTTGAGGGGCTAGCTACTAATAGTTAAGCAAGGTAAAAGCAAACAGTAAAGAACTGGGAAATAAAAGAGGGAGGCCAGGACTTCATCCTGTGAAGATAACAGGAAACTGCTAGGAAATTTCAATAGGCAATAGCAGTAGCAATAACAGATTCTTGTAAAATGCTGCCGTACTCAAGCCTGGTGGCTCAGGTTTATAATCCCAGAATTCTGGAAGGCTACGCAAGAGGATCACAAGTTCTAGCCCAATCTGGGCAACTTAGCAAATTAACAATACCCTGTAAAAAAAAAAACCCAGAATGCCAGAGATGTAGTTCAGTATGAAGGCCCCGGATTCAATCCCCAGTACCACAGAACAAAAAAACAAAAAGATGGCTCTATGGCCATGTGGAAGGTATATTTGAGGGGAAGCCATGAGAGGCTCAGGGGGACCCACTGGAAAACTTTTGTGATAGTTAAGTGATGATGGTAACAACAGAGAGAAGGAGAGGGGGAGAGAGAGGAGATAATATAAAAGTTATTTAGGAACAAAATCAGTTGGACGTAGAGAGTGAAGATGGAGGAAAAATCAGAGTGAACTTGGTTCCTCATTACTCTGATGGGACAGACAACATAGCCATCCAGCAGGAAAAGGTATACCGAGGCTGTATAGAACTTGGTGGGGGAAGAGTACGCTGTGCAGAGCCTACTCGTTAGTTGTACAGTTGGAGGAATCCAGGACAGGACATACATGGAGAGAAATCAAGTAGGCCATTGCATATACTGGTGCTGAGCTCAGAGAGACATGTGGGCTGACATGCAGGTGGAAGGCAGTAGCATTGCAGGGTAGTTGCTGAAGGGATTGTCAGTGCAAAAAGAGGAAAGAGTAGGCACTCCACAAACACCAGCACAAGAAGGAGCCCTTGAGAGAAAGGGTTGGGAGAAGAATAGTAAAACCACTCCATTCAGCAGCTGTCAGTGTGGTTACTATGCCATCTGGGTTTGCCCGGTGTCTGTCCTTTCTCCTCCCCCTCTCTCTTTTTTTATTTTATTTATTTATTTATTTATTTATTTATTTATTTATTGGTACCGGGGATCGAACTCACAACCTTGAGCTTGCCAGGCAGGCGCTTAAGCCACTGAGCTAAATCCCCAGCATCCCCTCCCCCTCTCTCTTGTTGCCCTACGCTGAATGTTATTGCAAAGGCAGTGACCAGGTCCTCTGCACCAGTCCCAGGTGTCAGAGCATTCTGGAGGGGTCAGTGGTGTTACACACATATATGCTTCCTTTCCCCTCCAACTCCTCATAATGCACCCTTACAGTCAAGCCCTCCACACCCTACTTTATGGAGTTAGCTGTCAGGTTGAGGGTCTTACTACAAACAAATGCTGTGTAACCACAAATTTGCCTCAGAGGTATGCAGAGCAGTTGCCATGAGCAACACAGAAAATAAGCCCCTGAAATGAAATGAATGTTTGGAATAAAGTTTCAGGTTGTGTGTGAGGAACCATTGTCCAGCTCTGTTTCCCTGCTAAGATCAGGCCTGAGTGTTACGTGCTGTGAGCTGGGTCTAAGGTCTCGGGAGAGGGCACTTTGCATATGATTCTGAAAGCATTTGGTTTTTGTCTTTTCATTTCCAGCAGTGATTTGTCAGTGGCTAAATGTCCCTAGCCCTGTATTTAGCAGTCTTGTCTGGCTGCTTCGGATGCTGCTGCATCTCACAGATAGAGGTGCTAAGGCGCTGTCAGGTACATGTGGGGATGCTCAGTTGACAGCAGTCAGCTTTTTTTCCTTCGTCTTCTGTGTCCTCACTGATCTTTATTAACCTAAACAGTGTGTTATTTGTATGGGGGGAAGGGGTCCACAGCTGGCTGGTTGTGTGTCCCCTTTGATTTTCCTGACTCCTCTGGAGAGCGACTCCTGCAGGCATGCCCTGTGGGCAGGGGAACAAGTGGTCACCTGGGAGAAAGCATTGCCTCCTGCACACGCTCTTCAAAGGAAGCATTGCTACCATCTCCCCCTTCATGGACCAAAAGTGTGTCCAGAAGGAGGTCCCTGGTGTATTTGACAAGACGGTTCACCCTTCAACAGCCTGGTTTTGTCCTCCTGCCACACAATTTACAAGTAACCGATACCTGGATACTGATAGTGCAGCTCCCTCTAGTGTCTCTGTGACTCAGCTTCCTTGTGTTTTTCTTCCCTCAGAAAATGTCGACAAGCACAGACTCTGCCAGAACTGACAGCATTTCCCATACATAGTCAAAGCAAAACTGAAGTGATTGTTTTCTGTTAGAAAAGGAAGCCTTACGTGAAGATACATGACTACTATAACTCCAGTTTTATTCCTACTTTTCAAATGTAGGGGCATGTGGGGGCCCTGTGGAAGTTATTTTGGGGGGGAAGTAAAATCTTTCTTACAGTTCCTCAAGTTCAATCCATCTACCCTTTGTAAAGAAAGAATGTGAATTACTTTCAAGAAAGATTAATGAAAATGAGAAGCCAGGAAGAAGTTACTTTGATCCCTGATAGAGAAAATATTGGATTGGGGGTAGGGTGGAAGCAATCAGAGCCCTGACCATTTGTTCTGCAGAGTGGCTTGTTTTCTGAAATAACTTTTGGACTAGAAATTTATCATCTGAAGTCAGGTCATTTTTAGTTGTTTTTTAAAAGAAGAAAGGAGTCAAGTTATTAATATTTGAAAAATGACTACTATGTGATGCATAGAATAATATAATACTCCTACCGAAATTAACATCATTGCAGGGTCCATAATACAGATTTATGAGGTACCCATCATGTGAAATGCTATTATGGAAATCTCCATAATTCTGTGTTTGGGTTGTAACAGGCTTCATGGTTATAAACCAATTAAAATCCCCAGCCCTCCTCTCACTCCAGTCTTCTTTTCGCTTGCCCTTAAACTAGAGCAACTCATTATTCTTCAGCCTGTCTATAGATTGTAAAATGAAGAGATAAGGAAATGCTGCCCACTGGGGTTGGCTAGCTAGGCAGGCCATTTTCTTTCAGAGCATCCAAAATGGCCAACAATTTATCATTTCCTCTTCGTAAATCACTTTGATCCTTTATCTCAAGTTGATCTGTGAAGCTAAACATAAATTCTAGTTGTAATGTCCATGTCCTTATCTATTCCCAAAGCTCTGAAGGACCTTATGAAAATGCGTATGTCTGTGTCTGACTGTGTGTCTAGATAAAATTAGAATACCATAATTAGACTATCTTACCCATTTCTGATATTAAGCTACCAGGTGCCAAGGTCTTTTCAGTGTGCCTTGGAAGTGAGAAATACCAGACGTGACCAAACCATCCTCTCTGTAAGCCATGCACTGGCTTAGCTTGGACTGAACCTGTGCTGCTCTGGCCTAGTGAGGGCTGACCCCTACATCATGACACTGGTCTTTATCAGTCCTTCGTTAGCTGCCTCTTTCAAAATTCTGGTCAGAAAGCTTCACTGCTGTGGCAAGTGGCTCTCAGGACTCAAAACAAAGCTATATTTCTCTGTCTTGTTCTCTTTGTTTGAAAAGATACGAAGATTCTATAAGATTGCATCACTTTAAACATTTCAGGTTGCTTGAATCACCAGTGTTACATTTGTACAGGTTGGTAGCACACAGGTGTATTCTGCATACTTGATATCATTTAACCCTCACAAATGTCATGCAAGTTAGGTTTCAGGTCTTTTGTTGCTTCGTACAGGTTTTGTTTGCTTTTTTTTTTCTTTGCGTTTGCTTATTTATATATTTTAATACATATGCAGCCCTTTTTATCTTTTTTGTTTCTAAGACAGGGTTTTGCTAAATTGCCCAACCTGTACCCAAGCTTGTGATCCTCCTGCCTCAGCCTCCCAGAATTCTGGGAGTACAGGCACATAACACCACACTAGACTTCAGTGTTTTACCCAGAGAAACTAATTAATCATGGTCAAGTTCCCACAGTTAAAGTTTAACTTTTAGTCTCATTCAACTAAACTGAGTGGAATTTGGTAGACTGTTGAGACTGAAGAGTTGGTGTCTTTGCACTTTTGTTCCAGCAGGCAATGTGATATTGAGCAAAATATTTAAACTGTCAATGAGGTTAATGGTGCCAAAGTGCTGGATCAATTCCTATACAATTATGTGATGACTATGATAGGATTTTAAATATATGGTGACAGGTGTCCAGCACAAACAAGCAGGCTCTTTGTTGGCCATGTGATGCCCCCCACACAAGCAAGGACACAACCATCCACCAGCTCCAGGCTAGCTCCACATTTTTCTTCCTCTTGGCACTGGGCAGTAGAGGTGTGAACTAACCAACCAGCTTGATCCTGGATGAGAACAATGCCCAGGGAGAGGAAGTTAGCCCAGAAAGCGAGCAAACCCAGAGAGAAAGTACGGACCTGCCTAACAACTTTAGGGACTCCAATGTTTCCAAAGTGACAGCGTGAAAGACAACCACAGGTAACACCACAGAGCGGGAGTGGGCCTCACATAGACTCCCCAAGAAGTGTAAGCTCAGACTGGGAAGGACAAGGCCATGCCTTTGGTAGGGAGCAAGCAGACCCTGAGAGTGTCCACATGAAGTCCCAGCTGAACCCCACCCACAGCTGACCTTCAGCAGGCTCCAGAGGGCTGATGGCATTTCTCTCAATCAGTGCCAGCAAGGACATGCCTGGGCTTGGATGGTAACCACGGCCTGGAGTGGGCAGACACAGGGCCTCTGGTGCAGGAAGGGCATCTCAAAAACTCATAGACTCTGGCGCTAGGCAGAGAAAGTCCTGACTGGCTGGGTTCCAAGACTACAGGTCTTGGGAAGAAAACATTGATTCAAAACAGAGGGATTTTTCTTTGACTCAACTTTTTAAAATTTTGTTTCTCCCATTTTTTCATCCTTTTCCCCTTTAAACTTTTTTCCTCTTCTTTCTTATCTTTCCTTTATGTCCTGTTTTTGCTCTTTATGTTTTTTTTATTTTGCTTGTTGTTTCCTGTGACTGTTCTCTAGCATTATTAAATTACTTTGACTCCTCAATAGGACCCCTGATCTTTCTCTCCTCCTTCTCATATACCATTGTTTAGTTTCTCAAATTTTGTTTTTCATTCTCCAGTTCCCTACCCTTTCTACCTTTATTTCTATAACTACTGAGATTTATGACTCACTAGCTAGTTAACATTACACTATTAGTGTAGAGTACTATCCTAATATTAGCAGGGGTAAAGTTGTTCCATTTCGTAGATATTTACTATCGGTCAATATGTAGTATGTCTTAGTGTTCATGCTGTAATTATAGATCTCTTTTCTGCAGTTAAGGATGATACATCCTTGACCCTTAGAATCTCAATATTCAGTTTGTCTTTGAGGCTATAATTGATGCATGATTTTATTATCATAGTCAAGGGCACATAATTGTTGTTATTAATGTGTTTTCTTGGAATGTCAGTATCTGGAATGCCTTGGGATCATTAACAATACTCTGATCCATTCCTAGAGTACTGGGTAGTGGTCCAAGTGTGCCACAATCTCCTATATCAAGTAAATGGAGTTGGTTGGACTGGAGGTAAAGACCAATAGTTATCTCTGCCCAGAGGGCACCACTGAAAAGTAGACATTAACTAAGATGTTTGTATAGTGGAAAGCTTTGTTTCTAGTATAATCAACTCACAAGCTTCAACGGGGGGGGGGGACACGGAGGGAGGGAGGGACAAACAAGGCAACAACAACAAAATGCTTCCACCAAAACGTATCCATTTCCACCAAAGCTTATCCATGGAGCATCAAAAGGAAGGAAAACAAAAGCCATATAGCTAGAGTATTCTAAATAATATCAGAAAAGACAACAAAACAGATCAATAAGGCCTTAGGCAAGGTCAGAGAAGAGGTAAGTGAACAGATAATGGGCCAAATAAAACAATCAAGGAGTCTGTAGGACACACTAATAAAAACTGAGTAGAACTAAGCAAAACATAAATGACCAGCATAGAATATAATTACAGTCTATAAAAAGGTGCCAACTAAGAATTAGAGATTAAAAATTATATTGTAAGTAAGGCACAGAAGTAACCAGTGTGAGGACAGAATGTCAGAACTAGAAGACAGGGCTGTTATTGGTGACCGAGTAATGAAAAACACCTTAAAAAAACGAAATAAGAAAACAAGAAAGATGGGTCCAAAGATGGATGCAAAGAAGACAAAGATTAATTGGAACTAGTGAGAAATCAGAAGATAGAACAAATGGCATTATAAATCTACTTACTGAAATAACA
Source organism: Dolichotis patagonum (assembly GCA_004027295.1). Taxonomy (NCBI): domain Eukaryota; kingdom Metazoa; phylum Chordata; class Mammalia; order Rodentia; family Caviidae; genus Dolichotis; species Dolichotis patagonum. The sequence continues at coordinate 11,891 of PVJX010004321.1, forward strand.
GCAAGCAGAAAACTCTCCAAATAAGGGAAAATAGCATATAGATAAGTGAGGCATATAGAACCTCAAATATCTGTAATCAAACATGAATCTCTCCAGGACACATCACAGTCAAAAATCTCAGGAGTCCAACACAAGAACAGAATCTTAAAGGTGGTTAGAAAAAAGCAACACATCACTTATAAAGGTAAACCCATTAAAATTACAGTAGATTTCTCGACACAAACTTTAAAGACCAGGAGAGCTGGGAGTGAAGTGTTTCAAGCCCTAAAAGAAAACAGTTTCCAACCCAGTGTGATATATCCTGCAAAACTATTTTTCAAAATTGATGGACAGCTAAGATAGTCCCAGGATAAAGAATACCTGAAGAAATTCATGACCACCAAACCAGCTGTCAAAGAAATTCCCAAGGACATCCAGGGAAGAAACAATGAAGCTAACTATGACAAGTTCCAGTAGAACGAACATCAGTTAGGGTGAATAGTTAAGTGGAAGGGAGAGAGAGAGAACAGCAACAGAAAAATCAGGCAATGAGTCAATTCCTGCCAGTAATAACTCTGGCCTTAATTCCCCATTCAAAATTCCCCACACAGACAGATTGGCAGAATGGATCAAGAAACAAAATCCAGCAGTATGCTGCATATTTAAAAAAAAAAAAAAACGTTTAACCCAGAAAGAGACTCATAGACTAAAAATCAAAAGGATGGAAAATAATATTCAAGGCCGTGGGAATCCAAAAAGCAGTAGATTCACATAATTATAATGGGGGATATTAGTACCACACTACCACAAATACACAGACAAAATGAACCCAAAAAAAATCACAGCTGAACAAAACCTTCAAATAAATGAACTTAATAGGTATCTACAGTGTTCCACACATATTCTTCTCAACAGGACGTGGAACTTTCTCCAAAACAGACCACATACTAGCCAATAAAACATGCCTCAGTAAATATTAAAGAATTGAAATTACACCAAGCATATTATCAAATTACACAATGAAACCAGAAATCAACAACAAACACAAATTACACAAATACATGAAAACCAAACAATATTCTCTTAAATAAACAGTGGGTTACAGGAGAAATCAAGGAAAAAATTAGGCAGTTGCTACAACTAAAGGATGCTGTACAACATACTAGAACTTAGGGAACACAGTGAAAGCAGTCCTGACAGGGAAGTTTATAGCTATGAATACCTACCTCACCAAAACAGAGCAAACCCAAATAAATAACCGAACAACACACCTCAGAGTCCTAAAAAAACAGAACAGAACAGAACAGAACAGAAAAGAAAAGAAAAGAAAAAGAAGAATTCAAGCCCAGAGGTAGTACTAGGAAGGAAATGATAAAGATGAAAGCAGCTGGGCATGGTGGTCCATACCTGTAGTGCCAGCACTTGGGTGGCTGAGGCAGAAGGACGACCAGGAGTTTGAGTCCAGCCTGGACTACCTAGTGAGTTCGAGGCCAGCATGAACTAAAGCAAGACCCTGTCTCAGAACAAACAAGCAAAACTCAGAGCAGAAATCAATGAAATTGACATCAGGTAAGCAATATAAACAATGAATCAAGAGTTGGTTTTTTGAAAGAATAAACAAAATAGGCAAACCCTTAGCCACTCTACCAAAAAAGGACAGAAAAGGCCCAAATTAATGCAAATAAAAATGAAAAAAGTAAAATCACAATCAGTACTGGTGAAATCAAAAAGATGATTGACAGTTACTTTGCAAACCTGCTCACCAATTAATTGGAGAATTTACTGGAAATGGATAGATTCTTAGATACATATGAATTGCCAAAACTGAACCAGAAAAAAAAAAAAAGATTTAAAAACTCCAAGTAGTCCAACAACAAGCAGTGAAATAAAAAACCTACCAAGCAAAATCCAGGTTCCCACAGATACACTCCTGAATTCATTAAGAACTTCCAAAACCAGTACTCCTCAATCTTTAGTAAAATTGAAAGGGAAGGAAGAAGTAGTCCCAAAGCTATTTCTGGAAGCTAGCATTACTCTGATTCTAAAACCAGGAAAGGACTCAACCCAAAAATAAATAAATAATAAAAATAAAAAGAACCACAGGCCAATCCCTTTAATGAATACAGATGCAAAAATGGTCACAAGATGCTGGAAAACAGAAATCAATGAATGATCAAAAAGACCATACATCATAACCAGGTAAGTTTCATCCCAGGTATGCAGAGATGATTCACCATCCACAAATCAGTAAGAAAAACAGAAGCAAGGACATAAAAATCATATGATCATCTCAACAGACACAGAAAAAGCCTTTGGCAAAATCCAACATCTTTTCATGATAAAACCCTGAAGAAAATAGCTATAAAAGGACTTTATCTCAATTGGATAAAACCATTTATGTCAACCTCCTGCCACCACGATACTAAGTGAAGAAGGCTGAAAGCTTTCTCTCTAATATTAGGAACAAGACAAGGATGTTCATTATCCCAACTCCTTCTCAGTAGTACACAAAACATTAGCAAGTGCAGGTAGGCAGAAAAAGGAAATAAAAGGAATACGTGTAGGGAAAGAAGTCAAATTGTTATTTGCAGATGGCATGACTCTTTACATAGAAGACCGGAAAATTCCACCAAAAGATTCCAGGAATTAATAACCAAATTCAGAAATGTAGCAGAGTACAAAATCAACACAAAAGTCAATCACATTCCTATATACCAATCCACTGAGAAATTAGAAACTAAAAATTCTGTTCACAATGGCACCAAGAAAAATTAAATACTTAGGAATTAAGGATGTGAAAGGTATCTATACTGAAAACTAAAGTACTCTGTAAAAGGAAATTAAACAGGACATTAGAAAATGGAAAGATATCCCTTCCTGAATACACAGAACCAATATAGTCATCTCAGCTTTAACACACTCCCAGTCAAAATAACAATTGCATTCTTCACAGATTTGGAGAGAACAATCACAGCACAGTTTTTACACCACCTACATTTTATGGAGGTTTACAGCCTGGGCTCACTTGGCAGGCCTATAGATGATACTTTATGTTGGTCCAAAGACCTTATTTCATAACCTATCACCTCTTGTGTTACCTTCCCATTGGTTAGGAGAGTGACATACAATGGCCAGGTAAACTGGGTTTTTAAACTTTTCAATGAATGTCATTGTGGTGGTCACAGCTGTGGCACACAAGGTTAACTGACAGTAAGGACAAAGGAGTTGATTCTTTGAAAGAATAAATGAAATAGACAAGCCCTTAGCCACTCTATCAAAAAGGACAGAAAGGACACAAGTCAATGCAAGTAAAAATGAAAAAGGTGAAATCACAATCAGTACTAGCGAGATCAAAAAGATTATTGACAGTCACTTTGCAAACCTGTTCTCCAGTGAATTGGAGAATTTACAGGAAATGGATAGATCCTTAAATACATAGGAATTACCAAAACCTTTATCCTTACTCTGTCAGTAGTTTTCATATATTCTCTCCCGTGTTAGGTTTTCTCTTCATTATGTTGAATGTTTCCTCTGCTGTGCGGAAGCTTTTAAGTTTAATATAATCCCATTTGTCTGTACGTGCTTTTGTTGCCTGGGCTTCGGGGAGTCTTTTCCCAAATATTTGTGTCCCTTCCAGTGTCCTAAAGCATTTCTTCTGTATTTTCTTCCAGTAGTTTCACAGTTTTCGGTCTTGTGTTTAGGCCTTTAATTCATGTTTAGTTGGTTTTTGTAACTGGTGAGAGAGAAGTGATTTTGTAACTGTGAAAGTCCAGTTTCGTTCTTTTGCAGGTAGCACTGTTTGTGAGGTGAGCACCACACGGCTTGTGATGCCTGTGAGAAGTGGTGAGCACCAGCGTGACCGGCACTTGGCACAGGGCTTCCAAGACCTTTTCTGAAGACTTCACTGTACAACTGCTTCCAGTTAATCTTTCTCAATATCTTGCAAGAGTGGATATGAAAGTGTGAGTTTTAAAATCATGTTATTTGCCTTCTTCTTTCAGATCTGTAAGAGCAAAGCTAAAGAATCACAGCAGTATTATCACAGCTTGGCTGTCCGGCAGAGTCTGGCAGTCCACTTCAACATCCAGCAGGACTGTGGCCATTTCCTCGCCGAAGTTCCCAACCGTCTGCTTCCCTGGGAGGATCCTGATGCCCCTGAGAAGGCAGAGGATGAAATGGAAGAGAGAGAAGAAGAGGTGAAAGGAGAAACTGGTGGGGGAATACCAGAGCCCGGCTGTGAAACTGAGTCATCACAGAAGGAGAGCCAGGAAGTCCCGAACAGAAAGCAGAGAAGCCACGTTGTAGTCATTACCAGAGAGGTTCCCCATCTCACAGTGGCCGATTTTGTGCGAGACTCTCTGACCCATCACAGCAAAAGCCCAGATGTGTATGAGAGGCAGGTGTGTCTGCTGCTCTTACAGTTGTGCTCCGGCCTCGAGCACCTCAAGCCCTACCATGTCACGCACTGCGATCTCCGCCTAGAGAATCTGCTGCTTGTCCACCACCAGCCAGGGGGAGCCACCCGGGGCCTCGGGCCTGCAGAGCCCAGCCTCGTCTCCTCTTGTCCCTCAAGGCTCATTGTGAGCAACTTCTCTCAGGCCAAGCAGAAGAGCCATCTGGTGGACCCGGAGATCCTGCGGGACCAGTCCCGCCTTGCCCCCGAGATCATAACGGCCACTCAGTATAAGAAGTGTGATGAGTTCCAGACAGGCATCCTCATCTACGAGATGCTGCACCTGCCCAACCCCTTCGATGAGAACCCCGAGCTGAAGGAGAAGGAGTACACACGCGCAGACCTGCCTCGCATTCCCCTCCGCTCCCCCTACTCCCGGGGCCTACAGCAGCTAGCCAGCTGCCTCCTGAACCCCAACCCTTCTGAGCGCATCCTCATTTCCGATGCCAGAGGCATCCTCCAGTGTCTGCTCTGGGGCCCCCGTGAAGACCTCTTCCAGACCTTCACCGCCTCTCCGAGCCTGGCGCAGAGGAACGCCCTGTTGCAGAACTGGCTGGACATCAAAAGAACCCTGCTGATGATCAAGTTTGCTGAGAAGTCCCTGGACAGGGAGGGTGGCATCAGCCTCGAGGACTGGCTTTGTGCTCAGTACCTGGCTTTTGCCTCCACAGACTCCCTGGGCTGTATTGTGAAGATCCTGCAACCCCATTAATGTGTCTGGGATGCTGCTTTGTATTACATGTCCTCCTCTTCATGTCACTCCACACTTCGCTGTCCTGGTCTTCACCTAGAACTCAAAGGACGGAGAAAGCCCTTCCGTCCCTGTCCGTGAACAAATGGGTCCATTCAGGAGCTTACCCACCACTCCAGATCAAGTGAAGAGCTCTCTGAAATACAGAAGTGCAGCTGCACAGACAGGTGGGAGCGCCCTCCATCCTCACAGCCCCTTCATGCAGCGGAAACTGCAGGCGCGTCTCCTTGAAAGGACCCTGTGGTCTGAGCTGCGAGCTGGGTTCAGTTCCGGTGTAATTCTGACAAGCACCCGTCTTTTAGCAGCAAGTATTTATTCTCACTATCAATAGCCAGATACAGCCAGCCTCTGCCAGCATCTAATTACCTCTCCAACAGCCACCTCCTTCCTTTAAGTTGTCAGTAATGGAGTCTCTACCAGGCAGGCCTTCCATTCTTAGCATCAGCTCCAGTTTTGTTTGCCAGGACTGTGTCCTTTGTTCCAACAGGCAACAGAAAGAAAAAGAGATTCCTGTCCCTTGGGTCAGAGACCCGTTTTCATTTCTATTACCTGTAAGTGTGTGCACTGCACAGAGGATGGCCTTAATAGCCTCCCCTCTGCTGTGACTGCCTGGTTCTTCACCTCTACTGTGTCCCCACTTGTGGCCCATTACAAAGTTGACCCTTAGTGGTGTCACCAATGCTCAGCAGGGTGCAGCAAGTTGAGAGCTTATGAATAGCTTTCAGGGCATGAGGAGATGATTTTCTTGTATGTGCAATTCACTAGGGGCCACAAAGGAACAGAGCTTAAAACACTATTCTTTCATTGCTGTCAGAGCTGTCAGTATCAGCCACCAAGGTCAGCAAGGCCTGGATCGGAGTCCCCCCCCGAGCAGTGATTGGCCAGCTTCCTCCTATCAGTAGCCAGGGTTAACCAGTTGACCAAATGCTGTACGCACAGCCCTGAATGAAGTGGCTACATTTATCTCTGAGGCCTCCTTAGATGGAAGTATGAGAGACTGACTACTGCAATGGCCAGAAGGCAAAGGACAGGGAGATGCCACTGATGAGACAGCTGGCCTTTTCCAGAGAGTCTGTACCATGGCCTGAGTGGCACGTTGCTCCCAGGACTCTCAAATGACTCCAGAGGACGGCTCACAGGAAGGCAGATGGCTGAGGGACTGGCTGAGAGCTGCTCACCATGGAGCCGTGCTCCTCTGTGATGGATGTATGTGCAATTTCTGTCTGTATTTCTTAGCTGTATATTACAGTGTTTATGTTGCAACTTCACCTGAAGCAAGATCTGCAGAAACCCTTCTTCTTTCCTCCGCACCAAGCCGAGTATTCCTTCCCCCATGAGTGCATGTGCCCGCTTGTTTATTCAAAACTGTGAGTATCTGTTTACTTCAGCTTTGAGTCCCAAGAGTCACTCACACAGTGTGTGTGCACACATGCTAGGGCGGAGGCCAGGCCTCAGGAACAGCCTGTGGAAGGGCCAGCAGACCTGTGCTCTGCACTGTCAGTGAGCGACCTGGGGCCCTCCGCTGCCTGTGTGCTTTCCTAAAAGCCGAGATGGACTGTGCAGTATTACTTTGATGGCACATTAGTGGCCTTGGAAATTTCTAAACTCTTAATGTTTTAACAGCCTTTCATGTGATTCACCTGTATCAAAGAGGATCAAGAAAGGTAAAGAATGTATTTTATTGTGCTTTTTTTTTTTATTTTTTAAGAGAATGACATCTGCAAGACTCTACCTATAAGAGGCCCTTGTCCTCCAGGACTTTGGGGAAGGCAGGCTGGCTGGCCCTGGAGTCTTGTCTTCTCCGCATGGAGGGCAGGCTTGGCCTCTCTGTCCTGTGGCTTGGCCGCCTTGCCGACAGGTGGTATTTGGTTTAGCATGCAGAGCCGCGAGCACATAACTCCTTGCCTGATCATGCACTGAGTGGGCTGTACACAGACCCCTGCCCACATCAGCACCCCCACCCATGGTTTGCAAATTGAGACATAGCTTCTCAATGTCATTCTCGTGGTGCCTTGCCCAAGTAAATTTGAATGTTGACTATTTAATGAGGTTACATATTTAACGCAGAATGTTCCCCGGTCCCTCTGTTTATTCTGTCCCGAGGTAGCTTTGTTTTTTCCATTTTCCCCGCTATGGCTCGGATCCAGTCTCTACAGTAGAACAGGATGGGCACCTCCACTACCACTGTCTGACAGCACTGGGAACCGAGCACCTCTTCATACCACACGTGTCTATTACTGTTTTTATGTCCGTACTTGTGAAGGACCGAGGACGCATGCCAAGGAGTCGAGAAGGGCCTCCAGCCTCCTCAGATGATGGCCAAGGAATGTGAAGGGATGGGAGGGGAGGAGGGTGAGACAGGTTAGAGCAGAAGAGAGAAAACTATTTCTAGGCAAGATGCACATCAGATAGTCCTCAGAATATTCTTCCAAAATAATGAAATGCAGTCTAACATAGTATGAATGTTTTATACTTCCATTTTAATTTTGATAGAAACTTGGAATTCATTTATCAACTGGAAATTCTACCCTCTGTAGACACAGTTACACATTTTTATACATATAGATGTATATGAGTTTTAGATTGCAAACAGCATAGCCCTTTTTGTCAAGTTACTGTCCTCAATACTGATTGGGATGTTTTTCTTTTCTGTCAGAATCTATACTATGGATTCTTTCATTTCTGTTGAGCGTTTGAACAATTAAGCCCTTATAGAACATCTCCTTAAGCCACACAAGCATGAACAATCTGGCATGTTTGGGTCCTGGGGAACAGGACAGTGACTGGAGCAGCTGGGACCAGGCGTGAATGTATCACAGAGTGCCTTGTTGGAGTGCAGTGTTGCCCTGGCAAGATGAGTGAGGTTCTGCAGAGGACGGGGCAGCAGAGAGCCCTCTAGAACATATATAACAATGTGCCATGCAGAAGCTCAGCACGAGCAGCCGGGGTGGGAAAGGCTGCTACAACCTGTGGAGCCACAGTGTGAGAACCTGAGTGGGGCCGTCAGCCTGGGACTGCCAGTGCTGGAAGCCAGGAGCCTGACAGTGTCTCTCAGGACATTCTCAGGACAAGCTGGGTGAGGGACGCACAGGGCAGAGCACCTGCACCACCTAATTACCGAGGGGCTGGGAGTGAAACACATGACGGTTTCGTGTCAGACAGGCAGAGACCAGGTCTGCTTCCAGGCTCAGAGGATGCCTGTGAGTATGTGAAACTCTGAACCTGTAGAATGCTAGGGGCATTTCTGGGAGTACAACTACCTGTAACGGTATTTCAAAGTTTCCAGTATTATAACATTTCCATGCAAGATTTTCAGAGCCCTCGGAGTAGCTCAGCATAAAAAGATTGTACTCAGCTTCCTATATTGGAGTGGTGAACACTGGCACTGAGCAGTCACTTCACATTTGATTTTGCTGGAAACCTGCAATTAGCATTTTCCCATAGTTTTACTAGAAGTCATTGGGGAAACACACAGTCTAGCCCCAGAGGCTGGATGGATTCAGGACCCTGCGCTCATGTATTTCAGTTGACAGCAGCCATGTGAAGTGTGAGCACCCTTGGGGATGGGGATGGGCTCCCCACCGCCCTTGCCAGCAGAGAGCAGTGAAGCTGTGGTCCAGGGCAGGCACTGCCCTTCTTGGGGTGTGCACTGGAGCCAACTGGCCATGCTTGCTGCAGCACTGCCACTAGGGGCACTGCAGGAAGCCAGAAGAGCTACGGTGCTGGTTCTAGCTAGAGAGGATACCAAAGAAATCAGTCTCTGTCCCAGTGCTTCTCGGACAGTGAGGCTAAGGGTGACAGACACCGGGGAGAGGAATCCACATACATTCCATGTCAGCTGTTTAGCTGGTAAAGTAAGTCCATCCTCCAAAAAGCACCTATTCTCTTTAAGAAGTCCATTTTGTATATTAGAAGAGGAAAAAAGATTGATGATGGTGCTGGTGATGGTGATGGTGATGGAGGAGGCCTTGGGCAGACAGTGAAGTCCCTGGTGTCTAAGGAGATGGAACCTCTCCCACTATAGCGTGACTGTGGCCCAGACCTCGGCGTGGGAACATCATGACCGAATGACGCCGAGGCCTGCGTGTTGGTTTGTTTTAAAGACATAAGGTAGTTTTAGTAGATATGTGTAAAGAACTCTTGGCCGTTTTCTTACTACATTGTACCATTTTTATAAACCTTCATACAAAGCTGTTTACCATTCAGCATCCTTCCACTTAGTATTTATAAGTGCCCAGACTGTACAAGGTGCTATACAGCTGTTACACAGCTCCTCTCCACAGCTGTTGGAAATTAGCAAAGACTTCGGCATCTGACACTGCCAGAAGCTTTGCCTGCCCAGGGGGTGCTGCAGGGGCCTGCATTCCAAACCCCCGTCCATAACTCACTCCCAGGGCCTCCGGGTCTCTTCCCCATCTCACACACCCCCATGTTTTTTTTTTTTTTAAATCAAGAAAGTTTCAGGGAATCAAAAGAGGTCAGAAGTATTTTAGCCTAGCAGAACTACAGAGGTATATATTTTGCTATGAATATTATTCTAGTACAGGAAATCCACTTTGCCCGCTCATGTGTGGCTGGTATGTGTGTCTGCAGTCTCGATCACTTGAGTGTTGCACCAGCCCTGGGCTTCAGGGTGGCTTTGTGGGAAGGTCATCCACACTGCTCCAGTAGTCTCTTCACTTGCTGACTGTTAAGAGTGCTATGTGTGAACATGGGCTGGGATTTCTGTGGATGACATGCAGCGCATTTTTGCATGAGATCAGAGATTAAGAAAGAAGCAAGATGTCTGCCGTCTGAACTGTGACAGCCCTCATTCCAATCTCTAATTCTCCATGGCACTGCCCACACTCTATATTTGAAAATCTTGTTTCTCTTGCTCTTTCCAGTTTTACTGTCCACTTACATATTCTAGAATTGTATAAATCTACCAATAACAGGTCCCCTGTCACCAGTGGTGCTGCCCTTTGGTTTGCTGTGGTACTTTGCTGTGTACTCTGTGGCATCATGTTACTCTGTAAATAAATTCATTTTAATATGCACTAAAAGCCAGATTTTTTTGCCATCATCCTTTCTGTGACACGTACACACTAACATGCTGGGACAGTTTGGACAGAATGGACACCTGTCCTTAAAACAGAAAATGACCTGCTCTCCCCTACCTGCATGAAGTGCAACTTCCGTTTGGTCACTTTCGCTTCTGAGAAAATGAGGGCTGGGAGAGACAGTGGAGCCTGCAGCTCCCCAGCCCTTAGAAGCCACAGGTTTGTTGTATGTGGTTGCCCCCTGGTGGCCAGTCTCCTGCAGGCCTCAGGGTCTGCTGCACTGGGGAGACCTGGCTAACTGCTGAGGCTCCTGGTGGGAATCGCAGAGCTTTGCAGTTAAGGTGAGCAAGAGCAGATCTCAGAAAGCATGGCCCACAAACTGCACCTTTGGCCTCACCAAGGCCGACGAGCTGATCGGCTGGCACTTTGGTAACAAAGAGCCACCAGTGGGAGTAATGATAGTAACAGCTCCTGTGCTATTGCAGTGGGATAGAGGAACATGCAGACTGGGAGGTGTCAGATTTAGATCCAGGCTTAGAGTTCTGATCCCTGCTGTGGACACTGCCTGAAACTAGTGTTTCTGTTCTGCATGAGGAAGCACCCTAGAATTTGAAAGCCATGGTTTAGTGACCTTTCTAGAAAAGTGGCTACCAAATGAGAGTTCCGTATTGCCAAGGAGCAGAACCCACATTTCTGTGGACCTACACTGTTCCCAGGGCCCAAGAGGAAGCCACCGATCAGAAGGAACATAGGAACACACGGGCTTCAAGGAGACAGAAACAAGGGAAGAACTGGGTTGGGGCTGGGAGGTCAAAGAAGGGTGCCCTGGGGCCAGCTCACAGCCCTGGGGCCTTGGGCTGATGGCCTTAGCTGGACAGGGCAGAGCGGGGGCAGGGGTCAGGATCACAGTGGAAGCATAAACTGCTGATCTCCACACACCTACTTAGGACTTTGAAGTAGGAGTCACCCCGCCTTTCCACCACCCCACCTGCAGGGGACCGTTCCTGAGCTCCCAGTGGGAAGCCAGTGAACCTCTTCTCACTAGCTTGTGCAGAGACCATGGGCCACTGACACCTGCTGCAGCCCCTGCCATCACCCATCTAGAGGTTTCCAGGAGGTGCCACAGAGCCTGGATTGCTTCCCACCAGGTATAAACTGGGGCTGGGAGCTCCTAGGCTGCAGGGGTCGTACACATACATTCGCTGCTGCAGGAGCTCTGCCTGCTCTCCAGGGCCCAGCATATCACACTTCCTTGTAAGGGAGCCTGTGCCCTGCTCAGGTGCTTCATTAGCACCTTAGGAGGCAAGAACTGCGGTTCACAAGTTGACATCAAGAGCAGCTCAAGGCAATGACAGTTGTAACTCAAAAAATTAGATTGCACAGTGGGTGGGGGCAGGGGGATTGATTCCGCAAGCCAGCTCTCACATTGCAAATCTCCAAGAGGAGATAGACTGCCTGGACACCACCCAACTTCTGGATATCCCAGATAACCCTCTGCACATGTGCATGCACACACACATATTCTCTCTCTGTGTGACTCTCTCTCTCTCTCTCTCTCCCTCTCTCTCTCCTCTCTCTCTCTCCACCGAGTGCCTCCCTGGCCCTCTGGAAAGTGCAGGGAAACAGCTGGAAGGCAGAGTGCTGTGACTTCCAGTCTCAACTAATGAATCCAAGGATCTTGGAGGGCTGCTGGGCAGTCTGCAAGCATGGGGACCAGGGCCCTCTAGAGAAGCAGCCACCTTTCCCAAAGGAGCAGAGGCTCTGCCTTAGGGTGCAGGGCGGTGCTCTCAGGTCTGGCCCTCGCGTACCAGCCAAGCAGGAGCTGGAGTCCAACCCGAGCCGAGCAAAATGGTTCGAGCCCATGGTTCTGTTCACTCACCCTTGCCCCAGAGGCCTTTCCTCCGTCACTTCCCTCAGAAGCAGGGTACACCTGAGCCTCTCCAGCCTCTGCCTCTCCATCTTCAACCAGGACTCTGAACCAGGACGAACTAGGTTTCCACCCTGCCCAGCCTTCCCTGCCCCCCCCCCCGGGGCTCTGCACACCTCCCCAGGACTGGGGTGCTCCGTGCTTCTCAGCTTCCCTGGCAACTCTTCTCTTCAGCTTCCCAAGGGCAAGGCGGGTGTCAGTTCCAGGTACCTCTGTGTCCTGGCCTGGGCACTGCCTAGCAAGCCTAAGTGCAGTCCAGAGAGCACAGAAACGGCCACAAGCATCTCTCCGTGTCTGTCCATCTGCCCCACCCCCTGCCATTCAAACACCATATGTGGCTCCTTCCTATTTTGCAGAGAGGAAAATGAGGCCCATTTTCATTCACCAATCAATGCTCCTTTTACAGCTAGATTGTGGACATCCTGGGCCGTGCTGTCTCCCTCCCCCACACCTGCCAGCTGTGCAGGGCACAGACTCTGAGGACAGCTGGCGCGAAGACAGCAGGAGAGAGCAGTCTGGGGGAGGTGGGGGATACTCACAAGAGGGTGCTTTGTGCTTCTGTTCTTTTCATCAAGTGCCCAGGCTGGGACGCAGCTGAAAGGATCCCTTAGCGGCTCTTAGAGGCAGGCAAGCTGCCGGGGGTGCCCACTGGACACAAGATACAGGAGTAGAAGCTTCTGCCCAGAGCCAGGGTCTGGAATGACTCACTGTCCCTGGAACCCAGAGACCACCTGCTGAGCCATTCATCCACAGACACAGGAGGCCCCAGAGCGCGTCTCACGTCACCCCAGGAAAGCCCTGGATGTGACCCTGAGACCAGCCTTCATGTCCACACTGGGTCAGCCATAGCCTCCCCGTCCTGCGAGCCAGAAATCTCTCGGATGGAGCTTGAGCACATGTCTTAGCTTCTGTGAACCCCACCATCCCCATCTTGGAAGGGGCCTTGTCTGCACTCCAGGTCTCCCCAGTACCGACACCCCTAATTCTGCCCACACTTTGACTTCCGCCTATGTTGGGCAATGCATCTGGCCTTGCAGAGTGGACAAGGGTCCCTTCTGCAGGACACCAGTGACCCCAGGAAGGGCAGAGGACCTCAGACACTGTGCCTGACGGCTAAGGGGGTGCTCTTCTTGGGCATGCCATGCAGGACACTGGCCAGGGCTGCTTCCCACTCCCTAATTTTACCTCCATCATAGCCCCCTGAGGTCCTTTCCTGAATCATCTCCATTTTATCAACAGGAAAACAGAATTTCATTTTCCCAGGTTGCCAAAGGGGGAAGTAGATCTGTCCCCATTAGTCTGGCTCCTCCCAGCCACTGACCAGCACTCAGGCCACCCTCTCTGCCTTTCCTACTGTCCCTGTCCCAGACACCAGTGGCTTCATGGTGCCCAAAGCTGAATACCGACTGCCGATCGTGCCGGCAGACAGCTTTGACAATCCTTCTCCCAGTTCCTGTCCCCTCTCCCTACTCTCTAGGGAACCTGTCAGCCCAAAAGTACTGGGGTGACTCCCACAGAAACTCGGTCATGCTCCGGCCACTGCCTTGCTCTGACTGAGCGCCTTGCCTAGTCCTGCTTCCTGGGACACCGACTACAGACTGCAGCGACAAACTGGCCCACCGCTGCACAGCTGCTAGGCAGGAGGGCTGGGGTTGGAGCCCAGGCCTGGCTGGCTGGCAAACCACTCCCCTCCCCACCTTCACAGGGCCCTCATCTAGCAGCCAGGCTCATGTCCCATCACATCACCCTGCTGTGACCACTCGGGAGCCACAGAAGACTTCTTGGGGTGGCAGAGTGTGTGGACAGGAAGAAAGGGTGGCCATCAGATGCAGGTCCCCTTTCTGTGAGACCCCCCACTAGGCTCCTGCAACCCCCAGGCAGGTACCAAGCACAGCTCTGACCCACTTAGGGACAGTCCTTCTTGAGAAGCCCTGAGCAGATGTGCTCCCCACACCTCTGCAGGTGGGGAAGGAAGGTGAAACTTGTCACACAAGTGCACATCACTATCCCCCAGCAGCTGTCGATGGGCTTCACCTCTTCTCCACCAGGACCTCCCAGAGCAGCCTCTGGATCCACAGAGCAACTGAGTGGCCACCAGCCTCTAAGATACTGGCAGGGCTGGCGATGTAGCTCAGTGGTAGAGTGCTTGCCTAGCATGCACAGGGCCATAAGTGCAATCCCCAGCACTGGAAAAACAAAGCAAAAAAGATATTGGCACCTCCATTCCCCTGTTTTCTCTTCCTCGGGGAGAGGTTATCTGGAGGAGGAGTTCCTCACTTCCACTCCTATCCTGTCATGGGAATCACTCCGTGTTGGTGAAAATACACCACACACACACACACACACACACACACACACGGGGGGGGGGGCTCCACTCAGACAAAAGGTGACATTGGAAGGCATAACATCTACAAGTCATGTCTCACTTGACAGCACATCACAGACATCGAGCCTCTCAAAAGCAGCCTCTCCCACTAAAAATGATACTATTCTATAACACATGTGTAAATTTTGTTATCTCTGCATCTCTGGCATTCAGTCTCATGCTGACTCATGACTAGAAATTTGAGAAACCAGAGAATTCTCCTGAGAATAATAAAAGGAAATGCAGGTCCTCAAATCCTCTTCTCAAATATCTTAATAAAGTTTGAATTTAAAATATCAGTGGGGTTTTCCTACGGTGAGAAACTACAAAATCATTCTCAGGGTCACTTGGAAGAATGAATAGATGAAAGAAGCACAAATTGTTGAAACCGAGAGCGCAAATGTTGAAGCATATGAAAAAGCTATGGATAATAAAACAGTATGAGACAGGTTAGAAGCAGAAACAGGTCAACGTACCAGAATAGTAACCCAGAAATGAAATCGGTATCAAAATGGAATCTAGGATGAGTAAAATACACTGCACAGAAGGAAAGGAAGTCATAGCCAATAAATGGGAAGGGTCCAGTTGCTTCACGATTTGGAAAATAATTATGCTACACACTGTAAGCCAGTATAAATTCAAACAGATCAAACAAAGAGTTACATCCACAAAGAAAAGGAAAAGAGAAAAGAATCCCTAAGAACTAAATCAATATCGGCTTTATCTCTCATTGAGAAAGAGGTTTTTTAAGCCAAGAAGCAATAGGAAGCCTCTGAAAGGGGAAGATCAATAGGTTTGACTGAAGATGATAAACCTTTGTCCACCAAAACATTAGAAACCACACTAAAAAATAAAGAACCAGGAAAACTATTTTAACAAATGTAACAGCTATAGGTTAAACTCCTGAGTTACCAGGAGCTCATATAAATCATCAGGAACATGGAACACCACCAGACAGAGGACAGACACAGAAGAATCCAAAGGTTTAACCTTTCAAGAAATAAGAGAAATGAGAAGCTAAGATGGCTTATCTAAAACACCTTTTTAATAGCCTTTTCTGATTACAAAAGCAATTTTTTGTGATAGACAATCCAGAGAATAGAACTGACCCACTAGGTCACTGTCCAGAAATGATGGCCACTAACGCACACTACATATCCCACAAGAATTGTGTGCTGCACCTTTTTCTTTAATGACCATCTTCCCGTCATCACCCCCTGTGCTGCCTATAACGTGAACAAAATTTTTCCAGCAGATACTCAGTGCCAATGGTGGTACATATGGTTTGGTGCCAGGGTAGTCAATTGGGTGATAAGGGGCTGGGGTATCAGGACTGCTCCTGGCAGGCAGGCTGGGAGGTGGCACTCTTAGGTCTCCAAAGGCAGAGAACCAGGTTCTGGGGAGCCTTGCAGGAGGCAGGTCTCCAGGCCTCACTCAAGTCCAGGTGCTCAGAGGTCCCAGGTGTTCTGAGCTCACAAAGGGCCTCTTTGTCCTGTGGGTTGCAGGGTTCACCTTGGTTTAATGGTGGCTTTGTCACAGGGTCACGTCAGGATAAAAGTACATTGTGCAGGAGATGCTGCCTGCCTGGCCCCAGCAAGTGCTCAGTACTGGTAGCACACGAGAACCAACCCCAAGTGGGCATCATTTTGACTTCTGGTTTTTATAACAAAGGTGCTGTGTGTTCAAATTCCTACCTTGCCAGAGTTGGAAAACTGCATGTAGCTTTGGAATGGCCATTTCCTCGGTTTCCCAAACACCCCCTGCTGGCTATCAGACAGCTCAGAGCACCTCCTGCCTACCCAGGGTGACACAGTTCAGCAGAGGCCACTCGGGTCCAGCTACTCCACCCCCAGCCTGCCATCTTCCCTCCCTGGCTTCGGTCCTTTCCTGGGGACGCTGGGCTGACTTCAGCTGTGCTCATAGGGCTGCTTGGCATAATAAATGCTCCAGTCCAATGTACTTGATTCTGGGGAGATTCATTAAACACATTGTGGAAACATTTTAATTGAATTAGATTGTTTCCTGAGTGTAATAAATGTGAATTAACTGAGGAGGCTGGGTGTCCTTGGACCTAGCGGACTTCTCTCAGTTTAATAAGGAGGTGAGTGTGGGCTCCTCTTGGTCACAAGTCTGATTTAAATTTATCGTTCTTGCTAATAAAGTGATCAGGTAAAGTAATCAGCAAGCAGATTATTTAGTGTATCCAGGTTTCAGAGTTGCCTCACCCATTTGATGGGCTTTGTTGGCAGCCCTGAACATGACCCAGTTCTCCTGCCCGAGCCTAATGAGCCTCTCAGCTCTCTAGGGAAAGAAAGGAATTCCAAGCTCTGTAGGCTCACTGTCTCCCTAGAACCCAGTTCCTTCAGAAGGCAGAGCTGCTGGCTCCCAGGGGCACGGCCACCGGAATGGCCAAAGACCACAGGGTACGCGAGGCCTCCAACTCAGGGCAGGCATCTGCAAAGAGACACTGATGCCTCCTCATGCTGGAGTTGCAAAATTGCAGCCTAAGGCCACACTGTGAGGCCTCAGTACAGTGTCCTAGTGTCTTCCACTATAGCAAACTCAGCCTGGGTCATCCGTCCCTGCCAGGAGAGGTTAATCCAAGGTCAGTTCTTAACAAGATTGCAAACTGGGTGACAACAAAGAAAGCCACCACACAGAAGACCAGAAGTGTTGCCATGGGCCTGTCAAGGGGAAAGGTAGGCTGGGAAGCCCTGAGAGGTGAGGATTCTGGAGGATATGCAGTTTTCCAGGAGGACGAAACATGAAGGGACATGTCCCGGACAAAGGCACTGGACAGCAGAGCTGAATATATCATGGCACCTTCCAGGAACACAGCAGGGCGCAGGAAGAGCAGGTCAAAGGAAGGCAGATGGGGTGCTGCTCACTTAGTTCAGGACCCTGGGGAGAGGGGCCCTTTTGATGGACACACCTGGGAGGTCAAGCCACATCCTGGCTGACAGGTCAGGATCCCCCCCACCCCAAGACTCAGGAGAGCTGAGTACCCCAACCAGTGTCCTAGGGCTGACAGCTCACCTCTGTCCCTCTCCAGGCCACAGCAGTGCACAGAGCCAGCGAGTACTGCAGCCCAAGAGGAGCCACTGTCCAAGCTCACTGAGCTCAGGACGGGGGACTGCTACAGCTGGCACTGGGGCGCCTGACCTCACATACACACCTACGTACCACACACACACACACACCACATACCATGCACAGACACATCCACACACCACACACACAGCCGCACATACGTGGCAAACACACACAGACACACAGACAATACACAAACACAACACACATACATGCCACATGGACACAACGCAACACAGACATACACACCACAAAGACACACACATCACACACACACACACACCACACCACGTTCCACATACACACATACACACACACCACACACAGGCATGTACCCATCACACATATCACACGAGACACACAGCACCACCCAGTACACAACACACACACATGACGTGCCATGCTCAAATGAGCCCTGCTTGACTTTAGCCAAAATCATCCTTTGTGACAAGGCACCAAGAGTGTAGGTTTCCCTGCATCAAACCTCCTCCTCCACAGCTGCCCCTGGCAGCCTGTCCCCTCTGCGTCCTACCAGGCCCCTCCGGTGGCAGAGGCCCCTCCCGTGGCAGAGGCCCCTCCTGAACCCCTGGGCAGGGCCCACCTCAGCCCCTCGCTGATGGCCACACTGCCTTGGCTGGGCTCCTGGCTGTTCACAGGGCCTCCCTCAGGGAATTGTTGTCCAGGGGACACAGCCCACCCCCGAGAACCTGGCCACTCAGGAAGCTCCCAGGGCCCCTTCTTTGGGGGCCCCCTCCCTGTGTGCACCTACCTCTCTGGCAGGACCCTCCTCACCCTTTCGCCTCCTTCTGGCCCCTCGGGGCTACTTGTAGCTAGGTGGACAGACACAAGAGAGCACCAGGCAGGCCCAGCCTAGCCCAGGCCCAATCCTGCCCCAGCTCTGCTGTGGCTGCAGCTGGGAAGACAGAGGCAGAAAGGGCCTGTCCTCCCCGTGCCCCTGGGCATGCTCTGTCACTGTCGATGTGCCCTCTCCAGTCTCGCCTGGCTCTCCACAGCGTCACACTCCACGCTGCTCATAGGGCTCATAGGGTTCCAGGTATTTCCCTGTCCTTCTTGGGGTCACACTGGACTTCGGGGCTGGGGCTGCCTTAAGACAAGGAGCCACCTCCTCTCACAGGTGCCCCACCTGGGAAAACAAGAGGAGCCTAGGCCAGAGCTGTCACCTGCCGGCTCAAGGACCCAGGAGACCTGGGGCAGAGCTAAACGCTACCTCCACTCCCTGGCTCACCAGAGAGCAGGCAGCGGGGTCAACTGGCTCCCGATTGATGAGCTTCCTGTCCCCTCCTTCCCTGTAGGAGAGCCCAGCTGCAGTGCCAGATTAATGGCCACAATTAAAGCAAAATGCCCTTGCCGCAGCCGCTGTCCTCCCACACCTGTGCGCCCGGAGCTGCTCCAAGCCCGGGAAGGGAGATCTGTAATGAAATCAGACAGGCCTTTAGCTGCCGATGCTATCGGGGCCCAGGGGAGAGGAGGACTTATTTCCTAATCGTCCGCCAAGCATCTGTCACCCACACACACAACAATGTCATTCCTGCGTGCAGCAGGGACCTTTCAGGGGGTGACTGTCACTGGGCTGTCTGGCTGCCTTCGCCTCTGTGATCCTCATTGGCCCCTTCCTTCCTGGGCTCAGGCTGCACACACTCACACACACACACACACACACACTCCCCTCTCTCTCTTACCCCAACTCATTCACTAATTGTCTGCTGTGACCCACCACATTGGCAGAAGGGAGAGAGAAAGGACGTCTCCTAGCCCAGTGGGGAAACAGCAGGGCAGCAGCAGGGGAAGCAGTCGCTGTGACTGTCTATCCTAGAGCTGAGAGCAGAGGACCAGCAAGACCACCAGCCATCAGTGCCACACAGCCGGTGACTGCCAGGGCTGCTCTAGCTACTGAGAGCCCTAGAGCTGCCCAGGCTGCAGAAGGTGCAGCCACCAGCCCGGCTTTGGCCTCGGTCTATATATGTGACTCAGAGGGGCGTGGGCAGCCCGCTCCAGATGAGGGTGCTGAACCCCACCACCCCTGCAGAGGTGGGGGTGCAGGCTCAGCCTGCCATCCCAGAAACTTTCCCTGCTGTACTGGCCATCACAGCTCAGCCCAGACACCGATGCCCTGATTAGCAGAGCCCGGGGAAGGGTGTGTGACATGGCCTGGCCCTGTCTGGAGCAGTTAGTGACCCATCTCTCTTCTCTCACCTTGTCTCTCAAAGCTGACAGTGCACTTGAGACCCAAGGAACAAGTAGTCCAACATTCCTGTCCCGCATGGCCACTGTCCCCCGTCTGTGCCCTCGGAAGGGGACTATGTCCCTACCCACCAACAAGGCTAAAGGTGGGTCAGGAAGCCCTGTGTGCCTGGCTCCCCTCCGCCACACACGTGCAGCCTTACTGGTGAAAGCTCCCAGAAGCTGTGCAGTAACTTCTATAAGATTCACACCCAGCACAGGTGCAAATCCAAGGCACTAGGTTTAGTGAGTTTTAACAAAAGATTACGTTGTGTCACTGAGTCCTCTACAGAGATGGAAGATGTTTTACCATCCCTGTGCCTCTGCCCTCCCCCAGAGGTGACCACCTTGACTTGTAAAATGATAGATGAGCTGTTCCTGTTCCAAGGCTTCCGATAAGTGGACTCACACAGAACATGTGCTCTTTCGTGTCTGGCTTCTTCCACTCACCACGATATCTGGAAAACCCTCTCCCCTTCCTGTTTGTTACTGAGGAGTGTTCCATTGTGAGGACAAATTTATCACAGCTGTTCAGTCTATTTCGCTTGCTGGGAAATATTTAAGTTTTCCAGTGTTTGCTGTGCAAAAAACTGCTGTGAACACATATGATCTACTCTTTTTTCAACATATTTCACACTTTTCCTGGGCAGGTACATCTAGCAATGGAATTGGCAGGATGGCCAAAGTGCCACTTTCCCAACATTGCTGATCTTCCACAATGTGTGCATTTCTGTTTTTCTATCATAATTTACTGTTATTTCTTCAGCTTTATAAACTTTGGTTTACATTTTCCAAACTTACTGAGTGACTGCACTTAATATGTGTATATTCTCATTCCTTGAAAATAAGACCTAGCTAGAAAATAATCAGCCTGGAAAACTAGAGCTCAGAAGTGCCAGCCCCGGTCAGCCGAGGGCCTTACCTGCCATCACCATCTCTTGTTCAGTGGCAGAGCCAGGTGGAGTCGGGGAGTCCACTTTAACATTTCTTGGAGTTGGAGTAGCATCCATGTTGGAAAATGAGGCTTCATTGTAACTAGGATAAACCAAGACCTTAGCTACAACCAGAAACCACCAGATGCAGGAGTCAGAGAAGCTCAGAAGACTAATTATTTAGAGATAACTTAAAAAAAATAAGATAACATAAAAAATGGATCCAATAGTCACCAGATAAACAAAGAAGAATGATCTAAGATTAATTGGAATAAGTGAAAAATCAGAAGATAGCACACAGGGCATTTTTTAAAAACTTATTTACAGAAATAACAGAAAACATTTCAAAAATGGAGAAAGAAACAAATATACAGATAAGTGAGGCATATAGAACCTCATATTGCCATTATGAAAAGAGAACCTCTCCATGTCACGGTGTAGTTCAAAAAACCAGAAGTTCAATATGGGGACAGATCTTAAAAGCTTTTAGAGAAAAACAGTGAATATAAAGGTAGACACACTAGAATTACATCAGACTTCTTAAGATAAACCTAAGGAGCCAATACAACTTGGAGAGCAGCTTTTCAAGCCCCGTAAGATAACAACTTCCAATCCAGACTTATATATACACTGTAAAACTTTCCTTCAGGATTGATAGACAAATAAGTTATTTCCATGACAAAGAATTCATGACCCCCAAACCAGCACTTCAAAAATTTCTCAAGGATATCCTAGAAAGGGACAATGAAGCCAACTATGCCCCCCTAAAATCTGGTAGAATGATTACAACAGGCAGGGTAAACAGTTACGTAGAAAAGGGGGAAAAGAAAATCAGCAACAGAAAAATAATGCAATGATGAGGAGAAGTCAATACCTTTTAGTCCTAACTCCCAGTGTGAGTGTTCTCAGTTCCTCAACATATCAAAAGATACAGATTGGCAAAATAGATCACAAAATAAAACCCAATGATATGTACTATGCAAAAAAAAAAAAAACCTCAAAAGAAATTCACAGTTTAAAAATCAAAGGATACAAAAAAATATTCCATGAAATAAAAAACTTCCCAAAAAACAGGACTACCCCTTCTAATTTCAGATAAATTTCAAGCCAAAACTGATCAAAAGATGCAAAGAAGGTAACTATATATCAGTTAAAGAAACAATTCAACAGGAGGAGATAGCAGTTATAAACATATAAGCACCAAACACCAACACATCCAACTTCATAAAACACATACTACTGGACATAAAAATACCAGAAAAACACCAACACAATTATAATAAGGGGGTGCCCTCACTACTGCACTGTCACAAAGAAAAAAATAATAATCAACAAAAAATCAATAAATATCAATGTTGAACCAAACCTTTAAGCAAATGATCTCAATAGATATCTGCAGGATGTTACACCCAATAACAGATTACACATTCTTCTCAGAAGCACATGGGACTTTTTCCAAATTAAATCACATCTTAGCCCATAAAGCAGGCTTAGATAAATACAAAAGAATCAAAATTATCTCATGCATATTATCAGGTTATAGCACAATAAAACTGAAAATCAAGTCCACATCAGAAAAACAAAGCAAGCTCAAATAAGTAGCCTAATGATGCACTTCCAGGTTCTACAGAACAATAACGATCCAGGTCCAAAAGTAGTACAAGAAAGGAAATTATAAAGTTCAGAGCACGTTGTGGTCCGAGCTTACAAGGGAAAAGATTAAATACAGAATACAAAATGTCTAGGATTATTTCACCCAGAGAGTCAAGTGCAAAAGAGTGTGAGAATCTGTCCATACCTGAGTCCCAAAGAATCCAGCTGAGGGCCTGGATCCCATGTCCTGTATGAGTTCAGCTGAAGACCTACAGCCTATGGCAATGTCCTCCATGAGTCCAACTGGAGGCCTAGAGCCCATGACAATATCTCATGTCAGTGTATCAAAGATTTGCACTGGAAAGGCCCAAAGGTCAGTGGTGGAAGCTAGAAAGTCTGCACAAGAAGGATGAAGGATCTGTGCCAGCAGGTTGAGGGATCTGCACTGGAGCCAGGAATTGATGTTAAGGTAAGGACCAGAGTTCCCCCCAAGAGACAACAGCCACCCTTAGCAACAGCAAGGACCTGAGCTCCTCCAATGATGAGAACAGTTGAGTTCATATCAGGAAGTCAGCGTGACAAACTTCTCCAGGAGAATCAAGAGCTCACCATATTCACCTCCATTTCTCTTTTTATGCTGTTAACAGCAATCCTCAGGTGGGCTTCCACACCCAGCACCACACTGATTCAGATAAGCGGGGTGTTACATGAGTTAACCATGGATTAACCATTAGTTAATCCATCTCAGAGCAAAAGTTAATGACATAGTCTAAAAAAATACAAAGAATCAATGAATCAGAGAGTGTGTTCCTTGAAAGAATAAACAAAATAGACAAACTCTTAGCCAATC
The DNA here is from genome assembly GCA_004027295.1 of Dolichotis patagonum. NCBI lineage: Eukaryota > Metazoa > Chordata > Mammalia > Rodentia > Caviidae > Dolichotis > Dolichotis patagonum. Next base: position 35,114 of record PVJX010004321.1, read on the forward strand.
TTACCCCAAAAAGGAAAGAAAAGACCTAAATCAATGTGATTAGAAATGAAGAAGGTAAAATCACAATGGGCTCTGATGAAAACCAAAAGATTATTAGTAACTAATAAAATGGTGAAGTCAGAAAAAATGAATAGATTCTTAGCCATATATGAACTACCAGAACTGGGCCAAGAAGATCTAAAAATCCTAAATAATCCAATATCAGGCAGTGAAATTGAAGAAGCAATAAAAAAGACATCTAAAAAAAGCTCAGGCTTAAAGGATTCGGTCCCAAATTCTACAAAGACTTTAGAGAAGATCTAATGCCAATAGTCACCTAATCCCAAGGGAAGCAGTACTCTGGAAGTCATTCCTGGAAGCTAGTATTTCCTTGGTTTCAAATCCAGAAAAGGACCCAACCGAAACAGAGACGTACAGGTCAATCTCTAATGAAATAAATGCAAATCCTCAAAAAAGATATTGGCCAGCAGGGAGCAACATCATGAAAAAGATCATACATCGTGACCAAGTAGGCGTAATCCCAGAGGTGCAGGACTAGTTTGACATATGCAAATCAACAAATATAATTCACCACATAAACAGAAGCAAGGACAAAAGGTGGATAATCACGTTAACACAGAAAAAGCCCTTGACAAAATTCAACATTCATTCATAATGAAAAGAAATTGAAAATATATATATATTCCAGGATATTATCTCAATCTGATAAAAGCCACTTATGACAAACCTACTGTCAACATCATATTAAATAAGGAAAACCAGGAGATATAGCTCAGTGGCATAAGCACCTGCCCAGCAAGTGCCAGGTCTTGAGTTCAATTCCTGGTATCGAAAAATAATTTTTAAATAAATAAGGAAAAGATAATGGACAGGTATGTCCATTATCACCATTATTGTTCAATATAGTTCTCAAAACATTAGCTAGAGCAATTAGGCAAGAAAAAAAAAATAAAAGGGATATGCACAAGAAGGAAAAAAGTCAAATTATCTTTATTTGCAGATGACATGATCCTCTACCTACAAGATCAAGTGATGTACAACTTTAATATAATACCATTGAGTATCCCTCCAGAACAAGAGAAAACAGTCCTAAAATTCATATGGAACTAGAAGAGATCCAGAATAGTGAAAGCAACAAGAACAAGCTGGGAGGCACCACAATCCCACTTTTGAGTTATACTGCAAAGCTACAGTGTTAAAAACAGCAAGGAATGGGAAAAACGAGACATGTGGATCAGTGGAACAGAAGAAAGAATATAAAAACAATGCCAGGCACCTCATCTTTGACAAGGGAACCAAAAAAACTGACTATCTGCATGCAGAAGATTGACTCTAGATACATATCTCTCACCATGTACTAAACTAAAACAAAAATGGGTCAAAGATCTAAATATTAAAATAGAAACACTTAATCTACTGGAAGATAAAATAGGTAAAACTTTGGAAGACATAGGTCCAGGCAAGGATTTTCTGAAAAGAACCCAAATTGCACAAGAACTACTAAGAATCAGCAAATGGATCCTATCAAGTTAAAAAGCTTCTGCACAGCAAAGAAAACAACCGAGTGAAAAGACAACCTACAGAGTGGGAAAAAATTTTGTCAGCTATTCCTTGAATTAGACATTAGAGAACTAATGTCTAAAATATATAAAGAACTCAAAAAATTAGATCTCCCAAAATAAAAGACCCAATCAAAAAAACGGGAAACTGAAATGAACACTTACTTCACAGAAGAGTACTCATGGCTAATACATGAAGAAATGTTCCAGGATTGCTGGCCACTAAAGACATGCAAATTAAAACAACAGTGAGATTCCATCCCCCCTCCACCCCGCAGAAAGAATAGTTGTCATCAAGAAATCAAACAAATAAATGCTGGCAAGGTTGCAGGAGGAAAAGGAACCTTTTGACATTGTTAGTGGGACTGTAAACTTCTACAAACACTGTGGGAGAAATTGGTATGGAGACTCCCCTTCTAGTCATCTTCCTGCAAGAGTTAAAGACCCATGCATGCCCACGTTTATAACAGCACAGTGCCTCATAGCTCAGTCTTGGAGGCAGCCAACATGTCCAGCAACAGATGGCTGCATAAAGAAAATGTATTTATACACAGTGGAGCACTATTCTACTATAAAGAAGGATAAATTTGAGGGTTTTTTGGTAGGAAGATCTTTTGTAGGAAGATGGATGCACTTTGAGACTATGATGTTACGTGAAATAAATTAGACACAGTTTAAATGCTGCATGGTCTCTCTTACATGAGAAACTCAAAATATAAATAAAGAACAAAATAAAAGATAATAGGACAGAGTATGATAAATGTTTTGCATATGGGAAAAGAGGTCCAAGAGATGGAGGTAAGGAGGAGAGGGGAAGAGATACAAAGGAATTCAGGTGTGTTATGTACAAGAAACTAGTGCCCCATGATGAATGTAGTCATCTTGTACTGCAAAAGTGTAGTACACTTTTTTAATTTTAAAAAAATTTTAAAAATTATTCCAAGCCTTAAGAAGAGTGAGAAGCAGAAGCGATTTCCCTTGCAGGAAGCTAAAATGCTCACTAAAACCTTATGTAAGCTCTCTGGGAAAACTGGAACCCCACAGGAGAGGCCTCCAGGAGACCTGTGTCCCTCCCTGGGGAGTAGAGGGGTTAAGTCCCACACCCCAGCAGCACCGTGAGAGCTCCTAAGACCTCAGGGCCTCCCACGCCAGGCAGAGGACACATAGGTCTCGTCCCTTTCCGGGACGAGACGTGGCAGGTGAGTTGTGACCCGCAGCTGCTGCCCCTGGTGGCTGAGGCTAGGCGGAGGCCATCCTAGGCCAGGTGTCCCGCAGGTGGGAGGCAGCATCCCAGCTGGCGCATGCGAGAGGGCGAAGGTTGCAGTTGGCCATCAACCTGCCTGCATGCAGAGGTGCCTGGGATCAGCACGGTGCATTTCCCCAGGGAAATGAGGCCCAACTGGGTATGTCGTTCCCCCTCCTCCTTCTCCTCCCAGAGCAGCAGGGGGTCCCCCATATCGGCGTGTACTTGTTGCTGTTGTCACCCGCACACTGCAGGCTCCAGAACGTGGACCCGCACCAGAGACTCCAGTACATCTAGCCTTGGGCCACATCTCCCGGCCTCTTGCACTGAGCCTCCAGCCAGGGCCTATCCCTGCAGCCGTCACTGTGCAACCATCCAGCTTCTGCTGCGTCCACAGACTTGAATTTGCTCCATGATTACATGTTCACTCTGCTGTCCTGTTCCTCTGGGAAATCCTGACTATACCGCTGGGTATCAGCTCCATAGCTGCACACAATGTGCCTGCTTAAGAACAACAGACCTTTGGCTGGTGCTATGGCTGATACACTGTGTCAACTTGAGAAGTTTAGAAGTTTAACTGAGAGACTCAGCAGGGAAGCAGGATCCTTACTTTGTAAATATTTTCATTCTGGCTAGAGGAGGGCACAGAGATTTTGTGAGTGCTACACCTGCCCAAGGGCAGGTGGCCAGTGTACAATATAAGGGAGCAGAAGAGGCTTATTTCCCCCTTTAGCTATGGCTGCTGCCTTGAAGTGTTGCCCCAGTGCCATGCCACCTGCCTTGTGGCCAGCTGATTATGGACTGAAACTTCCAAAAACTGTAAGCTAGATAAACCTTTCCTTCCTTACTTTTGGGTTCTGGGTATCTTGTCCCAACAATGAGAGAAGAGTAACCAAGACAGAATCTGGTACCAGAAGAATGGGGTTGTTAACAAAATACTTAGGAATTAATCTCACGAAAGAAATAAAAAAGCTATACAGGGAAAGTTATAATACCCTGAAAAAGGAAATCAAAGAGGACCTCAGAAAATGGAAAGACATACCCTGTTCATGGATAGGAAGAACAAACATTGTGAAAATGGCCATTCTCCCAAAATTACTATACAAATTCAACACAATCCCAATCAAAATACCACTAACATACCTCATAGATCTAGAGAAATCACTCCTAAAATTCACCTGGAACCAGAAGAGACCTAGAATAGCAAAGGCAATTCTAAGCAGCAAAGGCAACGCAGGAGGCATCACAATCCTTGACTTAAAATTATATTACAAAGCTGCAGTAATAAAATCAACATGGTGCTGGAATAAAAACAGACCAGAAGATCAATGGAATAGATTGGAAGATACAACCACAACCACAAACTCACTCAACCACCTTATCTTTGATAAAGGGGCCAAACATGCTCGCTGGAAGAATGACAATCTCTTTAACAAATGGTGCTGGAAAAATTGGCTATCCATATGCTGAAGACTAAAACTAGACCCATGCCTATCACCATGTACTAAACTAAAATCTAAGTGGATCAAAGATCTAAATATTAAAACAGAAACACTAAATCTGTTGGAAGACAAAGTAAGTAAAAATCTCAAAGACATAGGGGTAGGTAGAGAATTCATGAACAAGAATCAAACCACACAGGAAATGGTTCCCAGAATCAGTAACTGAGACCACATCTTATTAAAGAGTTTCTGCATGTTGAAAGAGATTTCCAGCAGAGTGAAAGAAAACCCACAAGTTGGGAAAAAATCTTAATGGACTGTCCCTCAGACAAAGGACTTCTGTCTAGAACTTATGAAGAATTAAAAAAAAATCAGACCCTCGAAATTCAAAGACCCAATCCAAAATTGGGCATCTGAAATGAATACACAGTTCTCAGACGAAGAAATACAAATGGCAAATAAATACATGAAAAAATGTTCATCATCATTAGTCATTAGAGAAATGCGAATTAAAACCACACTGAGATTCCATCTCACCCCAGAAAGAATGGCCAAGATAGAAAACACTACCAACAACAAGTGTTGGAGAGGCTGTGGGGAAAAAGGAACTCTTCTGCACTGTTGGTGGGAGTGTTGACTGGTGCAACCACTGTGGAGGTCAGTCTGGAGATTCCTCAAAAAGCTGGGTTTGGAAGTCCCATTTGACCCAGCTATTCCGCTTCTAGGCATATTCCCAGAAGAACTGAAAACATCATACCACAGTGATATATGTGCAGTGATATATGTTTATAGCAGCACACTTTGTAATAGCCAGATCTTGGAAACAACCTAAGTGCCCATCAACTGAGGAATGGATAAAAAAGTTGTGGCATTTTTATACAATGGAGTACTACTCAGCTATAAAGAATGATCACACTGAGATATTTATAAATAAATGGACACAACTTGAGACCATACTCATAAGTGAAATAAACCAAATTCACATGTGTAAATACCATATAGTCTCCCTAGTATGAGAGTTGGTAAGAGTATATAAGATTTTATTGTAATCATGATTCCCCATTTTATTGCTTTGAAGCCTTTCAATGTTTGCATTTGTCATTTGGAATGGTTTTATTCTGTTTTGTTTGACTTTATTATGTGTGATGGTAGGAACAGCTGTTTTGAAGAAAACAAAACATTATGGCAGCCATTGTTGATTTAATATCATCTTGCTTTGGAGTCCTACCATGCTTCTATTCTTCTATTACCATCAGTTCTATCATGTTGTGTCTTATTGGGATTTTAATATATGTGATAGTATAAACAAATTTTTTATTGAAAACGAGATATTATAGTAGCCATTGATCATTCTCTGTTATTTGGTTCAGAATGCCCTGTAATTCTTTCATTCTTTTGAATGGCTTTATACTATTTTGTCATGTTTGATATTATTGTATTTGAAACTATGCTCAACTATAGCAGAGAGATATTGTGATAGCTACTGTTAATGTCCAGTTGTCTTATTGTAAAGTGCTGTGTTGCTTATGTTGTTCTGTTCTGATCTGCTTTGTTCTGCTCTCTTTTGTTTTATTCTCTTTAAAATTAAAAAAAAAGAAGAAGGAGAAGGAGGAGGAGGAGGAGGAAGAAGGAAAAGAAAAAGAAGAAGAAGGAGGAGGAGGAGGAGGAGGAGGAGGAGGAGGAGAATGGGGTTGTTGCTGTGACTGTACCTGACCATGTGGTTCAAGAGCCTTTGGGAATGGCTTGTGGGAAGATTTTGGAAAGGTTCAGAGATGTTGCCTGGAAGATAGCCCTGGAACAGCTAGCTGCATGGAAGGTTCTGGTCAGAGCTCAGGAGACCAGAAGGCTGATAGAAAGCCTGCCAATAAAGATCAGACTCAGGAGGTTTCTGCTGGGAAGAAGGACTGCACTGGTTGTTGGACTCCAGTTGATACGTGTTATGGCTTGGCAGAAAATTTGCCTGCACTTTGCTCATGTCCAGAGACTTTCCTAAGACTGAGATGAAAGGTGATAGACAGATTAATCTGGCAGAAGAAATTTCAAGGCAGTCAAATGTTGAGGTGGTGGCATGACTATTGTTGGGGGCTTTTAGTCAGGCTTCTGTTATGAATCAAGAGCAGAGCCCAGCAGGATGATTTAAAATGTTGTGAGTTTGGCCAGAAAGAAAGCTCCAGTAAAGCTGTGGACTGTAAAGATAGAGCTGAGATCTCCATTGCTGAGAAGAAACAGGAAAATAAAAAAGATGGCCTGGGAGGATCACAGGAAGCCACGGTGGGTGTCCACCCTTTGCAGCCTCAAAGAGTTTGCTTAGAGGAGAAAGCTGCAGAATGCCATGTTCCACAATGGCAGCACCTGTACCAGGTACTGCCACTGGCAGTGTTCCACAGTGGAGGTAACATAGAAAATCTGTCCCTCACATTCAGGTTCAGAGTGCTCGTGACCCAGGCACTTGACGCCTACAGCCAGAAGAGAGGAAGGCCTGGCCACTGCTCCAACTGCCAGACTTCAGCTTTATCCACATGGTGTTGGTTTTAGGTGCGTACAGAATGCACAGGTTCTGAGGTTTAAAAGGCTTCCACCTCATTTCAGAAGAAAGCCTGGGAGACCACGCAGTGCGCCCCTGAGAGGGCAGTGTGTGAAGCTGTAAGTGTGAAGCCAAAATTTAATACACTTCATTTGTAACCTCAAAGCAAATTGTTTTCTAAATCTCCATGAAACAATGACAAAAACTGCCATGCACCAAGCTTGAAAACTCAGCAATCAATCATGTGGGCCACATTCCCTGATGATGCTATAATAAAATTAGAAACTAACAACAAAAACATAATGCCATCTGTGGGTGCACACCTGTAATCCCAACACTTAGAAGGCAGAGGCAGGAGATCACTGTGAGGACCGTCTGGGCTCCATTGTGAGTTCAAGGCCTGGCCTGAGCTACATAGTGAGATTCTGTCTCAACAAAACAAAAATAAAGACAATACCATTGCCTCAAGTCTAACCACTTATAAATTTTCATACATTTCATACATTTCATAAATAGCTCAAATTAAATTAAAAATAACACATAAGCAGTCTGAAATTAGTGACGATGAGCAGATTTTATATCAAATGCTTATGTATAAAGCCAGTAACTTGTTCCTTTATTACCCAGATACTTCATGGGCATCTGTAGCCAACCAACACCACTCTGGTTACTGGGGATAGAGCAGGAATCAAGGAAGAAAATTTCTCTTTCCTGAACTGACATCCAACGAGTCATTTTAAGAATTACTTGGGGAGAGAGGGGGGAACATCCTGAATATTCAAATCAAGACTCTAGGACAGCACAATAAAATATTCACAGAAAATGAAGAAGAGAAAGAGAACATGTGCAAATTAATGACTTGGAAAAATAAAGTAGAACTGATAAAATTACAATTTGATTAGACTCTGCTGAGTCTAAGAAAAAAAGAACACACGTGTATCATTAGAAATGACAAAGGGAATAACGTAGCTGCAGATAGAGAGGAAATGGAATAGATTACAAGCAAATAATATGCATAACACAACGTCAAAAATTTGGAAAATTTAGGTAAAGTAGATATTATGCATAAAATGCATACATTTTTAGAAATATGTAAATTACTAAATTGGTTCATTAGGAGGTGGAAAACCTGAGTGGTTCTACAACTACAGAAGAAATTGAAACACATAAATACCCAGGTGATTTAAAAGTAAACCTTGACCAATTTACGAGGCACTGATAGTGTGTGTGTGTGTGTGTGTGTGTGTGTTTGTGTGTGTGTGTGTGTGTGTGTGTGTGTGTTACAGGGGATTGAACTCAGGACCTTTGCACTGAGCTACAGCCTCAGCCCTTTTTTATACTTTTATTTTTGAGACAAAGTCTTATTAAGTCCCAGGGTTGCCCAAGCTGGGTTCAAACTTGCAGTCCTCTGGCTTCAGCCTCCCAGATTGCTGGAATTATGCCATGTCCATCTTGATAATTTTATTTAAACTGTGAAGAACATAAAGATGGAGAGTGACTCTTGCAGGGCTAGCACAGAAAAATCTGATATGCAGAACAGATATTGGAACTAAAACTGCAAGCAGGGAGGCTGGGGTGCAAACTGCATGGAAGCAGTTACAGGTGGAAGCACTGTGTGTGTTCACCTGGGCACAAGGTGACCCTGTCACTCCATCGCAGTGGCAGGGGACACCTCCCATACTGTGGTCCTGCAGTCCACATTCCCGCTCCCTAGGTGCTCTGCACAGCCAGTCAAGGAAAAGCACTGGGCAGGGCTTGTACATAGCAGGCACCCAGAAAGTCGAGCTATAGTGTCACTGTCCCTCTCCACCACGACCCCGAAGACAGTGGGACAGTGGGACATTGGGAAGAGAAATCCTCTCTAGGTAAAACATGGAGTAGCACATGGTGGTGAACATTTTCCTTGAAGACAAGAGGGCCAGGGTATAGACGTCTGCGCTGGGCCAGGACCGCAGTGACTGGTCTGGTTGCTCAGGGCCCCATACCAACATGCCCAGCAGGTGCCAAGGGAGCCCGGGGAAGGCAGTGCGAATGGATCACTCAGAACCAACCCGGGGAAAAGATGATTTGTGTTTCATGCGGATGGTCCCAATAACCAGGTAGACACAATGACCACACAGTGCCTCCTGACAGGTCCCATCCCCAACACGCCTGTGTCCACTCAGCAGTAAGGTGGTTCTGGAGGCAGAGATGGAAGCCACCTCTCCAAGCAAGGATGTTCATCCATTCCAGAACTGCAGCAGCCACTTCCAGGAGCAGTAGAAAGTACAAATCTGACTTCAGGCTGGTCAACAATTTGATGGCCAGTTGGTCATCCTGGACTTCTCCTGCATGGAGGTCCAGGATTGTCTTCTCTGATATCACTACTTATGTAGGAGCGGAACTTGAATGCCCTTGCCCTCATGCTTCCATCAGTGCCACTACTGGTAGCCTGGACCCACACTATCTGTGCCACTACAGCAACCCACGCAACGCTGAGCTGCCCAGAAAACCCACTCTGTGGTCCAGGCAGTGAAGCAGGGTAGAGGTCCTGGGGTCACAGCACAGGGCTGCAGAAGGATCGCTCACAGCACCCACGTGACAACACCTGTGAGTCTGGAGCACTGTCCTGCAGAGTGTATCAATAAAGTACAATCAGAAACCAATCTGGGGAGCAAGGCATGGGTGTGGGAACTGTGTCTGTCTCTCTTTTTCTCCTTTTCCTCCTCCTCTTCTTATTCTTTTCTTCACTTCCTTTCTCTCTTCCCTTGCCCTGTCCTCCTTTTCTTTCCCTTTTTGTGGTGCTAAGGATGGAACCAGAGCCTTAGACATGCTGGGCAAGCACTCTACACTGCTGAGCTGTGTCCCAGCCCACCCACTTCACTATTAAACCAAATAACCACCTTCCGAAAAACATGCTTTGCGGACAGACCCACATCCCCACAGGCTGTATGGATTCACATATCTATAAATTCCACACCCCAGCCACAGCCACCTGCCAGCTCCAGGCCACCTCTATGTTTTGTTTCCCCTCTCCACGCAGCTGCAATGATGCTGACCAACCCACTGACCTGATCCTGGGTGAGGACAAAGCCCAGAAACTGAGGCTGCACAGGCAGCTCGGAAGGGAAGCAGCCACACGGACAGCAGGCCTCAGGCAACTCCACGTTATGGATCCTGCACACATGGCCATGTCAAAGTGTCAACTGCTAGCCAGCTCAGCACCTCGGTCCCCCTCAGTACAGTGCCACAAAAAATGACAATTGACCAACTAACCTGACAGTGGATGAGGCCAACGCTCCAGGAAAGAAACTAATCCCTGAAGAGTCAGCAGCTTCAGGAAGAATAACAGCCAGGCTAGCAGTGCTTACTCCCCAAGAAAAGCCCACGACTGTTGTAAACTACAAAAGCAGCATGGGGTTTTGCTCTAGAGCAGTGGGGGCAGCGTGAGTGCTACAGTGGGCTATTTGTATCATTGAAAGCTCTAAAAGGCCACCCCAGGGGGGGAAACAAGAAGCAAGAGCGTTTCCTGAGATCCGCGCCATGTTGGAACTTAGGGCACTGAGCCAACCAGCAACCAGCCTGCTGCCTACGGGGGTGCGGGCTTAGAATCAAACATACCACATTCCCCCCACCCCACCCCCCAGTTAACAATTGGGATCCAGGGATCTGGGTATCTCTTAGGAGGTGACCATATTTGGTACAGCAAGTCGGGGGAGTTTCCTTCTACTATCTCTGAAGGCAGATATTTTTATTGCAGTTTTGCTTTGTCCTGAGTAACGGTGTTGCTCTATTCAATACTCTGTGTTGATGTGTTCTATAATGTTGTGTATTTCTTTGATTTTGCTGTACCCAGTAGAAGAACAACTATTGTGAAGACAACGAGATATACAATGTTGCCTATTACTGTTGTCCTGGTGACGTGCTGTGATGTTCTGTGCCAATTTCACTATACTGTCTCAATTGGCTTTATTCCATCCTGTTTTGTTGTAACCTCACTGTTTGTTCACTTTGTATGCCTTAATTTTGTAACATGAACAGCTATTTCTTGGAGGACAGTATGTGGTTTGTCAACTAGTGATTTATGGGGTTTTTTTGAGGTTCTGTATTGTTTCTATCCTTTTTTTCTGTATTGCTTTTTTTTTCTCTCTTTAAATAAAATTTAAAAAAAAGAAAGCTCTAAAAGGTTTGCTATTACTGCTTTAGAGTGACCTGCTCACAGCAGAATAGTGCTGGAGAAGAAATCCAGTGCACTTATTGCCATATTGCCAGGTTTAATCAGGCATCATCCTGAAAGAGTTCGATTACGTGGGACTGAGCCACAGAACACCTTTAAGACAGCATAACTCCGGGACTTGCAACCACAGAGACTGGGTGAGAGACAGTCACAAGAGACAGTCACAGAGAGGCTGAAGGTTCGACGTAGCTCCTTGGAGAAGTTCACACTCGGGCCAGAATGGACTTGCATTCCGTGGTGGGAGCCAGACCCGGCAGGTCTGGCCTTTGAAGGCAACTGGATCCGAAGTTGATAAGATTGAGTGTTACAGCAGTCTACTACAACCCCTTCCCCACTGCCTATATCCAGCACAGACCAGGGGTCTGACTGCTCCCATAGACAGCAACAGGAGCAGGGAAGCATCTTGGCTTGTACAGTTGCCATTGTCTAGGATTTACAGACAGAGAGGCCATTGGAGCATGGAGTGTACTCAGACACACAGATCATAAAGCTGGGCAGACGCCCTCTGGGTAAGTGCCTCTCTCCGGCTCGAGCCAGGAGGAGACTCAGTCAGCGTCTCCTGTGAGCCTACCGGTATGCGGATTGGGAATCAAACATCCCACCCCACCCCACCCCATTAGCAAATGGGAGTCAGAGGTCTGAGCATCTCTTGAGAGGATGACTGTATGAAATATAGCGAATATGGGGGATTTCCTTCTACCATCTCTTTGAAGGCAAATATTGTTATCACTGTTTCGCTTTGTTCTGATTAATTGTATTGCTCTATTCAGTACTCTGTTCAGAGAGGCATTATGATGTTCAGTATTTGGTTTGATTTTGCTATACCTGATTGAAATGGCAACTATTGTGAAGATAACAAGATATACTATGCTACCTGTTACTGTTATCCTAGTAACCTGCTGTGAAGTTCTGTACCAACTTCACTGCACTGTCTCGATTGGCTTTATTCTGTCTTGTTCTGCTGTACTTCTACCTCCTTCAAAATAAAAAAATAAAAAAAATAAAGCTGGGCAGAGAGGACTGTGACTTGTTGGCTTCCAAGTCTGCAGGATCAGCAGGGTGGCACCTGCCTAGCAAGCATGAGGAACTAAGTTTGATTTCCAATCCACAAAAAAAATGTCTTCAGGCTCTGGAAGGAAACCACCTATTTGGAAATACAGAGGATTTTTTGGACTCACTTTTTTAACCACTTCATTTTTAATTTTTTATTAATTTGAAGGTAGTAAAATACAACAGAACAGGATGCAATAAAGCCAATTGAGACAGTGTAGTGAAATTGGTACAGAACTTCACAGCAGGTTACCGGGGTAACAGTAATAGGTACCATAGTGTATCTCGTTATATTCACAATAGTTGTTCTTTCAATCAGGTATAGAAAAATCAAAGGAAATACAGAATATTATACAACTTATCAAAACAGAATATTGAATAGAGCAATACAATTAATCAGGACAAAGCAAAACAGTGATAAAAATATTTGCCTTCCAAGAGATGGTAGAAGGAAATCCCCCTTATTTGCTGTATTACATATGGTTAGCCTCCCAAGAGATGCTCAGATCTCTGGCTCCCACTTGCTAATGGGGGGGGGGTGTCGGGGATGGGGTGTGTGATTCTCAGCCCGAGTGCAGGTAAGACCAGGGAGGTGAGCAGGTTCCTTTGTTGCCCAGCGCCCTAAGTTCCACCATGGCAGGAATCTCAAGAGACACTGGCTGGCTGGTTCTCTCCCTGGGTCGCTCACCGCTTGCTCAAGCCACGGCTGCCTACCAGGGAGGTGAGTGGGTTCCTTTGTTGCCCAGTGCCCTAAGTTCTACCATGGCAGCAATCTCGAGAGAGCACTGGTTTTTCGTTTCTTATATTCTTTTTTTCTCTTCTTTTTTGCTTTAGTATTTTTATTTCTTTTCTCACTCCCTTTTAATTTTTTCATTTATTCTTTCTTCTTTTTAGTTTACTCTCTTTTTCTTTTCCTTTTTCTCATTACTTTTTCTTTATTTTTACCTAATACTATTAATTTCTTTTTACAACTTATTGGAACTTTATTTCACTTTTATCATCTTCTCATCTTCTAGTGCTTAATTTTTCAAATTTCACTTTTTTCATGCTCCTGCTATCATTAGTATAATAACCATTATATTCTGTTGATCTATACATATGTAACTCTGATATTGCTGTTAAATACTGTTCTATTGTAGTAGAGTTAAAGTTGTTCCAGTCAGTAGATACTTTACTGCAGATCAATATCTTGTGTGTCTCAGTGTTTCTACTATAATCATAGATCTCTTTTCTATAGTTAAGAGCGTTACATTATTGATTCTTAGGGCACATTATATATCCAGTTTATCTTTGATGTCATTGTTACTGCTGATTTTATTGCCATAACCAAGATGACATAATTGTTGCCAACAATTATGGAAATCAGTACGGAGATTTCTCAAAAAACTGAAATTAGAAATTCCATATGAGCCAGCCATCCCCCTGTGGAGTGTCTTCCTCCAAAAGCTTACATCATCACACTACAACATTGGCACGCACACCAATATTTATGGCAGCATACTTGGTAATAGCCAAACCCTGGAAGCAGCCTATATACTCATCAACAGACAATTAAAGAAAACGTGGGGGCTGGGGGTTTAGCCCGGCAGCACAAGCACCTGCCTGGCAAGCATGAAGGTCATGAGTTTGATCCTCAGTACCCGAAAAAAAAAAAAAGAAAGAAAGAAAATGTGGTATTTACATATATAATGAAATACTCAGATATAAAAAATGACAAATTTGAGGCATCTGTAGGAAAATGGACGCATGTTGAGTGAAACAAATCAGATGCACAAGCTTAAATACTATATTGCGTCTCTCATTTGAGAGAGGCAAAGTACAAACACAGAAAATGATAAAGGATGGGTAGAAAGGAACAAAAGGACAACTACCTTGTAATAGGTAAGTGGTTCAAGGGAACAAGGACAAGAGGTAAGGAGGAGGCAAAGAGAAAAACTCACAGAAGGTGCAACTAAACAATAATGAGGGGAAATGAGAGGAATAAAGATTACCAGGTACAGAAACCTAATAACTCTAATTAATGTAAATACCATATATCATAACATCATATCAACAAGTACAAAACAAAGGATAGGAGAACCTGAAGAGGAGGGAGGAGGGGATTAAAAAAAGAAAGAAACCGTAATATGTGCACATAACCACTCCCCGAGATGACTGCGAACTGCGTGAATCTCAAACATGTACAAATAAAATAAAACAAGATATCAGAGTTGAACCAAACCTTCAAACAAAAAGACTTATTAGATATCTTACAGGGTGTTGCACCCTACAAGAGAACACACAGTCTTCTCAGCAGCACGTGGAACTATCTTCAAAACAGACCACATCTTAGCCAGTGGGGCAAGTTTAAGTAAATGCAAATGAATCAAATTATGTCATACATATTAGCAGATCATAGAAGGTGAAACTAGAACTCAATGACAAAAGAAAGAAACAGAAATTATACAAACACATAGAAACTAAACAATGCTCACTTGAATAATCAATGGGTCACAGAAGAAATCAAAGAAGAAATAAGACAGTTCCTAGAATTACATAATAATGCCAATACAACATATGAAAATTTATTGGATGTAATGTAAGCAGTCCTAGAAGGGAACTTTGTAGCCTGCACATTCATATCAGAAAAATAGCAACATCAAATAAATAAACCTTACAATGTACCCAAGGACCTAGAAAAATAAGGACAATCCAAACCCAAATCTAGTATAAGGAAGGAAATCATAAAGATCAGAGCAGAAATCAATGAAATTGAGACTACAAAAAACAATACAAAGAATCAAAGAGCTGGTTCTTTGAAAGAATAAACAAAAGAGACAAACCCTTAGCCAATCTTACAAAAAGAATAAAAGACAAATCAATGCAATTAGAAATTTAAAAAAAAACACAACGAACATCACTGAAATCCAGATTATTAGCAACCATCTCACAAATCTATAAAATGGAGAATTCAGAAGAAATAGATCAATTCCTAGATATAAGTGAGTTTCCGAAACTGAACCAAAAACATTTAAAAACCCTGACTAATCCAATAACAGGCAATGACATTAAAAACTTACCAAAAGCCCAAGTCCTAAAAGATTCACTGCCAAATTCTACAAGAACAAGGAAGATCTAACACCAATACTCCTGAAGTTCTTTAATGAAACTGAAAAGGAAAGAATCCTAAGTCATTTCTAGAAGCTAGCATTATCCTGATTTCAAAACCAGACAAGTATCCAACTGGAAAAGAGAAGTATGGGCCAATCACTTTAATGAACATAAATGGAGAAATCTTCAACAAGATACTGGCAAATAGAATGCAACAAATCGAGCAACCAGCCTGCTGCCCTGGTAAGTGACTGTGGTCTGACAAGCCACGGCCACCCCAGAGCGGGGAAACAAGAAGCAACGGCGTTTCCTGAGATCCGCGCCATGTTGGAACTTAGGGTGCTGAGCCAAACAGCAACCAGCCTGCTGCCTACCGGGCACGGGCTTAGAATCAAACATACCATATTCCCCGCCCCCCAACAATTGGGATCCAGGGATCTGGGTATCTCTTGGGAGGTGACCATATGTGGTACAGCAAGTAGAGGGAGTTTCCTTCCACTATCTCTGAAGGCAGATATTTTATTGCCGTTTTGCTTTGTCCTGATTAACGGTGTTGCTCTTTTCAATATTCTGTTTTGATGTGTTCTATAATGTTGTGTATTTCTTTTGATTTTGCTGCACCTAATAGAAGAACAACTATTGTGAAGATAACGAGATATACAACGGTGCCTATTACTGTTGTCCTGGTGACCTGCTGTGATGTTCTGGTCAATTTCACTACACTGTCTCAATTGGCTTTATTCCATCCTGTTTTGTTGTATATTACTACCTCCAAGTTAATGAAAATTAAATAAAAATAAAACAATAGAACATGAGAAAACAAGGTAACAAAATACCTCCAAAAACTCCCAACTCCACCAAAGCTGATCATGTGACATGGATGACGAGAAACTCAAAAACAAAACAACAGAATTATATAAGGTGATTAAAAAGGAAATAACAGCAACAAAACAGATCAATAAGGTACTGAGCAAGCTGAATCATGATATAACTAAACAGATAATGTACTTAAAAAGCAAAAGGAGGAAAAGAAAATGTGCTAAAGGATATAACAGCATGTATGTTTAAGTGTGTGGGATTGATAACCATATTACCAAGGTTTTGTTGGATCGTTGAACGGAACTGTTTACAGCCTCACTGTTTGTTCACTTTGTATGCCTTAATTTTGTAACATGAACAACTATTTCTAAGAAGACAATATGTAATTTATCAAGTAGTGATTTCTTAATGTTTTTTTAAATTCTGTATTATTTCTACCCTTTTTTCTGTTTTGCTTTTTTTTCTCTTTAAATAAAATTAAAAAAAAAAGTAAGAATGCAACAAATCATCAAAAAGATCATACATCATGACCAAGCAGGCTTCATCCAGGGATGCAAGGATGGTCCAACATATGCAAATCAATAAACACAATGCCTCACATAAACTGAAGCAAGAATAAAAATCACAGCATCATCTCAGTAGACACAGAAAATCCTTTGGCAAAATTCAGCATCTATTCTAGATTTTTTTAAAACCTGCGGAAAAAAGGCGTAAAGGACCTCATCTCATTCTGATAAAATCCATTTATGAAAAACTGCCAACATCATATTAAATGGGTAAATTCTGAAAGCTTTCCCTCTGAAATCAGGAACAAGGCAAAGATATCGTCTACACTCCTGTTCAATATAGTCTTCAAAACATTACCCAGAGAAATCAGGAAAGAGAATGAAATAAAATGGATATGTATGGGAAAGTAGGAAGTCAAATTATCATTATTTGAAGATGACAAGATCCTCTACATAGAATATCCAAAAAATTCCACCAGAGGACTCCCAGAATTAATAGCCAAATTCAGCAATGTAGTGAGATATGCAATCAACACACAAAAATCAATACCATTCCTTTCAACTAACACTGAACTCATTAAGAAAGAAATTATGAAAACAATACCATTCACAATAGCATCAAAAAATATTAACAGTATCTTAGTAATTAATATAACCAAGCAAGTGAAAGACTTCTACAGTGAAAATTACACCACTCTCAAAAAGGAGATAGAAGACATCAGAAAATGGAGAGATGTCCCCTGTTCCTAGACAGGCAAAACCAAAATTGTCAAAATGGCCATACTTCCAAAACTGATATACATATTTAATGGAATCCCAATTCCAACAGCATTCCTCACAGATATAGAGAAAAAAAATCCTAAAATTCATATGAAATCAGAAGAGAGCCAGAATAGCAAAAGCAATAATGGGTAACAAAGACAAAGCAGGAGGCATTACAGTCCAGCATTACAAAGTTACGGCGGTTCCACACGGGAACACGTGTTACACAGCCTCTTAACTACAGTTTTAGAAGTGCTGGACACAGCTTTGTGATACTTTCCCTCTTGTCTCTGGCTATATCCTTTGTGTCACAGCTTTATGTGATATACTTCTTGCACTCCAATTTCCTATAAAGGGATTAGAAAGAGAATTCAGGGCTTCCCCTGGGGTCATTATTTGTTGTCTTATGTTATTTATTTATTTTGGGGTTTTTGAGACAGGATCTTGCTATGTAGTTCAGGCTGGCCTTGAACTCACCGAGATCCTCCTGCCTCAGCCTCTCAAAGGCTTGAATTACAGGTGTGCACCACCATACCTGGCCCATTTATTTTATTAGCAGTGCTTCAGAAAAGTTTCTTTTAGCTTTGTGACTTATTGGTAAAGTTATTTCAATTTTTAGATTTATTATCACCCTGGGGGAAACTTTTATCAATTTTTAAAAGTAATGAGCTATAAGATTTGAGGGTATTTCAAGTTTTCTTGTGGGAAAGCCCAAACCTAAACACTCTGAATTGATGGCTCTCATTAACCAGAGCAATTCAAATGCATTCTTAAATTGCTACTACATTGCTCAGAGCCCATAATTGTGTAATAAAATTACTCTCATGTTCCACATGCTGTACTTAGTGATGAGGATGTCTGGGAGTTTTGTTACTTGAACACTTGTTTCTCCAGGCTGTCTTGCTGTGCTGGTATCATTTCACCCAGAACTGCTGGACCCATCGGGACAAAAGGCATCAGATACACCAAGGTGCAATCCTGCACCCAGGGGTGCAAAAATACCAGCTTCTCACACACATATGAGCATTTGCTCTTGTAGGACTGCAGCAGTGCAGACTATGGCTTCCTGAAGGAATTGATTTTGCACAAATCCCATTTAGGGAAGCAAGGCATAGCACATTTGCCATGTGTGTGCTGCCTGATTCTCGGCAGGAGAGACATCGCCTTACCAGGGCAACTGTGAGAAAGGCATCCTGAGTTCAGGCGGTGAAAGCATTTCCCACAACCCTGCTCCTGGTCTAGTGCACTGCAAACCTTGTTTCTCCTGCACAAACTACAGGTGCCAGCGCGTTCTACTTTCCCCTGACCTCTGTCTGCCCCAGCACGGCCCGATGTGGGGTGGGGGGTGAGTGACATAAGGAGCGCTGTTTCTGGATGACCTGGAGCTGCTGGTGACCATTTAGGCTTGCAGAAGTGACTGCAAACTACAGAGACACAGAGCACTGAGTCAAATATGCAAATTTTCAACTCTGCCTCCTCAGCCAGATGCCAGAAGCTCACAGCCATTCAAGGAGTGGAAACTGGAGACTGGAGCAGACAGGATGGGATCCTAACTGGTGTAGCTGAAACTCTTCACTTGTGCAAGCTGTGCAGGGTCCTTCCCACCACAAGCTACTGAAACCCCTGAGGAGGGTCTCAGCAAACCCACCTGGCAATATGGCACACAGATGCAAACTAAAGACAAAGAGAGAAAGTTCTGTAGTTGTGTAGCTCTGGGATCGCCCAATGTTCTTTGTGAAACAAAAAGCCATGAGTTCCAAAAGTTCATGGTATTTATTGCTATCAATCAGGGAGGTGGGTGGGGGTCTCAGCAGAGTGTTAAGGAGGAGAAACTTAGTAGACATTGGCTGTCCCAGGTACAGAGGTTCTCCAATTAGCAGTGTAATAGGTAGCTTGACTCATGCAAGGCCGGCACCTTTACTGCCAGGAAGGTATAATACTTACTGAGTCCCAAGGCCTTGGCTAAGATGTTATGTCATGTGCCAGCCCTGGAATCTCACAGGTTCCTGCTCAAGCCCTCATTCCAGCTGTCAGTGGAGGGGGGTGATTCTCACTTGGACTGGATCACATGCTTTTTTAAAATTTATTTAAAGAGAAAAAACAAAAAAGAAAACAACCAAACAAAACAGAAAAAGGGTAGCAACAATACAGAATTCCAAAGGCAAAAAAATGAAAGAACCACAATAACAACAACAAAACAAAAACAAAAACACTAAGAAATCGCCACTTGATAGGTTACATACTGTCATCATTGGAAATAGTTGTTTAAGTTACAAAATTAAAGCACACAAAGTAGACAAACAGTGAGACTATTAACAGTTCTGCTCAACAATCCAACAAAAACAGTAATGTGGCCATCTATCTTATACACTTAAACATACATTCATTTGTGAAGTCAATTTACAAAGGTGAAGTCAGATAGAGAAAGCAACTCCTGAACAGCAGGCAGCCTGCACTGGGTCCTAATAGAGAACACAGTTGGGGTCATCTCCTCTCTGGGGCCGTTAACAGGGAGAACAAGCCTGCCTGGCAACCTCCAAGGAGTTAACAAGAGCCCACTGGGGCACATCTAGGCTGATTGATAAATTTACTTGTAGATTCCAATTTGAATTTGTATTTTTGTCTGATTAGCATGCTTAAAACATTTCTTGTACTTTGGGAAAGTTTTTAAACCACAACTACTGGGCTGACTTGCTCTTCTGCTGCTTTCTGCTTGTGGTAAGATAAGGATGCCAAGTCTCTTGGAAGTGTATTGTTCAGTCAATCCTAATTGGAAGGTAAACATTTATAAATTAACTGAGAGGAAGGGGAAATAGGTATACCAGGACATTTTAAAATCTAAGCAGCTGTTAACAAAGAAGCCCAGTAAATAGGAGAAAAAAATGCATGTTTGGTTATATAAGTTTTAGCTCTTGTTTTCATTAGGCCTTAGATTGGATCCTTCTAAACCTTCTTGTTGCTCAAATGTGGTGTAGCTGAGTTGGAAGAAAGGGATCATGGGAGGTGTGGCATGGAAGGGTCTTCCTCTCTCCCTCCCCCTTGAGCTCTCTGCTCTGCTTCCTGTCTGCCATGCCCTGAGCAACCCTCTTTTGCCACGCCCCTCTGCAATGCTGCCCTGCCTTGAAGCCATCCAACTACAGACTGAAACCTTTATAAACTGTGGCACAAAATAAACTGCTCCTTTATTTGCTGGTGTTGGATATGGTGTCACAATAACAAGAAAGTAATGAAGATGTGGGCTAAGGGTATCAAGCCAACACTGGCACTCTGGGTGCCTTGCCTGGGGAAACATTCTATGGCTTAAGGAGATTTCATGGGTTCAAAGGAAGTGGCACTAGTGCCCACATAAGGCCGGACATATCTGCTACCAAAATCCCAAGAAATTTAGCTTTGCCAGGAGATATCCTTGGGCCTGATACAAGAGCCAGCCCAGGGGATGCCCCATAAATTTCCTACAAACTAGCTGTTGCTCCTCTTGCCCACATGGGGATGTCTTATCTGTTCCACGCATGTCTCCGGGACAGGGTTGACCTCAGACCCTCAGGAATAGATTTCTATTTCTGTGTGATACTGTTTGACTGATATATAAGCTTGGGGACCAAGAGACCTGGTCCCAAAGGGTAATCCAAGTTACAATACCATATTCCAAGAAGACCACTCGTGCAAAAGACAGGGAACAGGTCCAGAGGATCCTAGGAGTCTATGTCCACGCCTTCATAGCCCTAGAGCAAAAGCATGACCTGCTCTTGGGATGGTCTCTCGCTGGGAGCTGATGCTGCTAAAGACTTCCTCTCGAAGAAGCAAGAGCATTTCCTGAGATCCGCACCAGGGCGCCGAGCCAACCAGCAACCAGCCTGCTGCCTACAGGCACGGGCTTAGAATCAAACATACCACATCTCTGCCCTCCCACCCTGTTAACAATTGGGATCCAGGGATCTGGGTATCTCTTGGGAGGTGACCATATGTGGTACAGCAAGTCGGGGAGTTTCCTTATATTATCTCTGAAGGCAGATATTGTTATTGCCGTTTTGCTTTGTCCTGAGTAACGGTGTTGCTCTAGTCAATACTCTGTGTTGATGTGTTCTATAATGTTGTGTATTTCTTTGATTTTGTCTAGTAGAAAAACAACTATTGTGAAAACAACGAGATATACAATGTTGCCTATTACTGTTGTCCTGGTGACCTGCTGTGATGTTCTGTGCCAATTTCACTATACTGTCTCAATTGGCTTTATTCCATCCTGTTCTGTTGTAACTGTTTGCAGCCTCACTGTGTGTTCACTTTGTATGCCTTAATTTTGTAACATGAACAGCTATTTCTGGGAGGACAGTATGTGGTTTGTCAACTAGTGATTTCTTTATTTTTTTTTTTAGGTTCTGCATTGTTTCTACCCTTTTTTCTGTATTGCTTTTTTTTTCTTTAAATAAAATTAAAAAAAAAAAATAAAGGCCTCCTCTCCCCAGCCCCTCCGGGCCAGTCAACCTTCTGGAGCCTTCACCGTGTTAGTGTGTGCTACATGTAGGGAATCAGTTTGGGACAACTTATTGGGTCCTGGTCAGGAGTGTGACCCAGGCCAAGCAGATCTCACCAATCTGCTCTGGGAGGGGAGCAACCAACTGAAGTCACTGCTGTTCCTAGTTTGGGCCTGTCCTGCCCAACTCTAACATGTCGTCCAGTTGGTCGCCCCTTTCCCGTGGGAGGGTCTTATTCCCAGAACTCACCACAGGTTAATGCCGGTCCCTCTCTGGCTCTGTTCTCCATTGGGCTCCCCGACCTCTGACTTCAGCACGGCTCCGGGCGAGTAGCATGCAGGGCGGCTCAGCTCCCGGATGGGGCGGCTCAGGCCAGTCACATCGGCACAGGTCCGGGCGGCTCAGGCCAGACGTGGCGGTACAAATTCGGGCAGCTGGGCGAAAACACCGTAACCACCGATCTTAGCTTCTCTAATAGTAGCTCCAGGACTTCCTATTTGAGCAGCTCTTTTCCCTTCAGTTTCTTCCTGGGTTAAGAGAATCCATCTCCTCCTGTCCAGATCTCTCCAGAATGTTTTATTCTGGCATCTGAGCTGTCTCTCTCAGAGTCTCTCCTGCTGCTTATTAACTCCTTGTTTGTTTGTGTTTGAGACAGGGTCTCACTGTGTAGTTCAGGCTGCCCTTCACCTGTGTAGCCCTGGCTGCTCTACGAACTTGCAGCGATCCTCCTGCTTCAGTCTCCCAAGTGCTGGGATTATAGGCATGTGCCACCATGCCCAGCTGTGTTTTGGGATTTTTTTTTATCTCACTTTTCTCTTCTTCTTCTCAACTCCCATTGTTTAATTTAAAAAATGTTACTTTTTGTATTCTCTCATTATACTATCTTTAATAGTATAACCCCCATTAAGCTTTACTAAACTTTAGATAGTTAATTCTATGTTCCTACTATTGAATTATTTTCTGTCAGTAATAGAGGTATAGTTATCATATTTAGTAGATATTTGCTATCAGTCAATATTTGGTTGGTCTTAGGTTTTATACTGTAATTATAGTTTTGTCTTCTGATGTCTTTTGGTTCTTACATAATATCTAGTTTGTCTTGGACAGTGTTACTGTTTATTGCATATTTCCTCTCACTGCCAGGGTCCCATCGTGGTTGCTATCACAGGTTTCCTCTGTATGCCAGGACCAGATTTCATTTGTAACATTAACAATACTGAAGTCTATTCCCAGGCCAGTTGCACTGTATCCCTTATTCCAAATCAACAAAAGTGTTGGAATTTGAGATAGAGGCAAAGGACTCTAATAAACCATGCCCTGAGTACATTATTGAAAGGCAAACTACACCAAAGCACAAACAAAGCAAAACAAACAACAGATACATGAGAAGACAAAGCAACAAAACGCCTCCCCAAACTCCAAACTCCCTTGGCGCTGATTCATGGTGCATCAAGCCAGAGAATAGCAAAGATCACACAGTCAAACTATTCAAAAGGATAACAGAAAGGAGACTAAAAAGCCAGATCAATGAGGTACTCAGCAGGCTCCCAGAAAACACTACTAATCCAAAGTTGAAGCTAATGAACAAAACAATTGGGAACTTACAGAAGGCACTAATAAAAAGCTCACAGCAAGCAAGCAGGCCCAATGCTAGCAAGCAGGGTCGTGTTGGCCACACTGCACAACCATCCACCAACTCCAAGCCACATTTACAGTTTGCTTCCCATGGTACAAGGCACCATGGGCGTGGACTAATCATCTAACCTGATCTTGGATGAGGACAAGGTCCATGGAGAGAGGGCAAGCCTGGACAGCCAGCAAACCCAGCAGGAAAGTGCAGACCCAGCCAGCAACTTCAGGGACTCCAGTGTTACCCTCCTATAGAGACAACCACAGGAGACCACCACGGAAAAGGAGTGGGCCACACATAGACATCAGAGAAGTGTAACCAGACCTAAGAGTGTCCACATGAAGCCCAGCGACCCACATGAACCCCACCCACAGCCAACATCCAGCAGGCCTCAGAGGGCTGATGGTGTTTCCCACCTACCAATGCCAGCAAGACACGCCTATGCTTGGATAATGATTATAACCTAGAGTGGGCAGACACAGGGCCTCTGGTGCAGGGAGGGCATCTCAAAAACTCATAGACCCTGATGCTGGACAGAGAAAGTCCTGACTGGCTGGGTTCCAAGACTGCAGGACCTGGGAAGAAAGCATTCATTCAAAACAGAGGGATTTTTTTCTTGACTCAATCTGTGCTTAAATATATTTTATGCCTTTCCATCCTTCATTAGGTCTTAGTGGGATTGCGTTTTTTAATCTCCTTTTTTTGACTTTTTTTAAGGTTACTTTTTCCTTTTTAGTTTCCTTTCTCTTCCTTTTTTTTTCTTCCTTTTCAATTTTTTCTCTTCTGTCTTATCTTTCTTTTTAGTTTGTATCTTGCTCTTCTTCTTTTCTAATCTTTTTCTTGTTCTTTCTTACTTTCAACTGTTTTCTCACACTATTAATTTCTTTTACTCCTCAGCAGGACTCCCATATCACTTTTTTTCTTCCTTCTTACATCTCATTGATTCATTTTTTCAAATTTTACTCTATTCATTCTCCAGTTCTCCACTCCCTCTACCTTTTCTGGTATAACTACTAAGCTTTATGAATCTCTGCAGAGCTAGTGAACTTCACACTATTATTATTACTTTTTTTTTTTTTTTTTGCACTGGAGATCGAACTACAACCTCGCATTTGCCAGGCAGGCACTTATACCACTGAGCTAAACTATACCACTGAGCTAAACTATACCACTGATCCTACACTATTATTGTTAATATTGTTATAGTGTTAGTAAACTTGTTCCATTTAGTAGACATTTACTGAAGGTCAATGGTAGGTTAATATTTGGTTTGTCCTAAGTATTCATATTATAATTGCAAGTCTCTTTTCTATGGTTATGGGTGGTACATTATTGGTCCTTAGGAATTGTCAATATTCATTTTATATTTGATGCTATGATTAATGTTTTTATTACTATAGCAAGGGAACAGAGTGGTTGCTATTAATTGGTTTTACTGGGATGTCAATATCTGAATTGCCTTGGGGACATTAACAATGCAATGGCTTAGTTCTGGAGAACTGAGTACTGGGCCAAATACATTGTAACTTCCCATCCCAAGTAAATAGAGGTAGTTAGATCTTGATATAGAGGTAAAGACTGATAGTTAGCTACACCCAAAGAACGCTGCTATGAAATAGACATTAACTAAAGAGATTTCCATACTAGAAACAAAATTTCTCACTATAATCAATCTTCAAGCTGAAGGAAAGAAGGAAGGAAGGAGTAGGGAGCAGCTGAAGCTGGAGATCAGTTGCACTTGTGGGGCAAAAGCAAGGCCAACCCTGAGAACAGGCAAGCCAGAGGCCAGCCGAGTAAACAAGTTGTTCCAGCTACAAGTAAACAAGCTGTTCCAGCTCTGAGCACATGAGGTCTCAGGCGATCCATACAAAGCTGCAAAGTTGCAACCTTTCAAGTGTATAAATAAACGCACTGCAATGGTTGAGCAGTTCCTTTCTTCCCAACCGGAGAGAGGACTCCATGTGACTACAGCTTTGTGTCTTTGTGTCTCTGTCCTCTAGTTGTCCTTCCTTCTGGGAACATCTAGAGCTGCAGCCAGATAACAGGAAGGAAGGAAGAAAGGAAGGAAGGAAAAAAACCATAAAACCACAAAATGCCTCCATAACCTCCCAGTAACCCCAAAGCTGATCCATGGTGTATCAAAGAAGAAGAAACAAAAGGCATAAAACCAAATTATTCAAACAGTATCAGAGGAGATAACAAAATAGAATAATAAGGCATTTGACAACCTCACAGAAGATATAAGTAAATAAATAACGGGCCAAAAAAAAAACAAAACACTCAGGGAGTCCACAAACAACGATAATAAAACCTATCAGAGTTAAACAAAACAATGCAAAACACAAATGACCAGCATAGAAAAGAATTAGAATCCATAAAAATGTGCCAAATAAAAACTCAGGAGATTAAAAATTCTATCAAAAGCATGGGCAGCAGAAGTAACCAGTGTGAGAACAGTCTCAGATCTAGAGGACAGGTTTGTTGTTGGTGATCAATTGATGAGTGATGCCTCAAAAATAAGAAAAGAACATTAAAAACAGATCCCAAAGTTCCTGATGGTACAAAAATGAATCAAAGATTAATTGGAAGTAGTGAAATCACAAGACAAGACAAATTGCATTTAAAAACATGTTTACTAAGCTACTAGCAGAAAACTTTCCAAATAAAGGAAAAGAACTTAACATAGAGATAAGTAAGACATGTAGAACCCCAAAGAGCCATGAGCAGAAAAAAGGTCTCCATATCACAGTTAGACTAGCATAAGAACAGAACCTTAAAGGCACTTAAAGAAAAACAACAAATCACTTGTAAAGTAAACTCATTTGAGTAGCAGCAGATTTCTCAATACAAACTTTAAGGACCAGGAGTGCTTGGAGTGAACTATTTGAAGCCCTAAAAGAAAACAATTTCCAACCTGGACAAAGATATCCTACAAAATTATATTTCAAAATTAATGGAGAAATGATATTTCAATGATAAAATAAACCTAAAGAATTAATGACCACAAAATCAGCATTACAAAAAATTGTCAAGAATATTCTACAAAGAGACTATGAAGCTAATGGTGACAAAAGGACTACTACCGCAAATGCACCAGGTAGGGTGAGGAATTAAGTAGAAGAGAAAGATAGGGACTCAGCAATTGGAGAAAAAGAAAATGACAGAAATAAGTCATTAGCTTTTAGGAATAATTATCAAGGTGAATGTTTTACATTCCTCAATCAAAAGACACAGGTTGGCAAAATGACTAAAGAAACAAAATCCAGCTGGGGATGGTGGTACACATCTATAATCCCAGCATTTGGGAGGCTGTGGGAGAGGGGTCACTGTGAGTTCAAGGTCAGCCTGAGCTGTACAGTAAGCTTAAGACCAGCCTTAACTACACATCAAGACCCTGTCTCAAAAAAAGTGAATGAAAAAAAGAAACAAGCAAACAAAATCCAACTTATGCTGTAAATAAGAAACATACTTAACCCAAAAAGAAACTAGTAAATTAAAAATCAAAGGATAAGAACAAATTATGCCATATGAAAGGAACCTGGAAATAAAAGCAGCAGTATATGTCCTATATTCAAAGTGCCCTATATTCATGTCCTATATTCAAGCCAAAACTCATCAAAATAAGCAAGGAAGGGTACTACATGTTGATTATGGGACAATTCAACAAGAAGAGATAACCATTATTAACATATACACAGAAAAATGACATACCCAACTGCATAAAACAGATACTACTAGACATATAAAAATAAGATAATCATAAACACAATTATACTGGAGAACCTCTAAACCCCACTATCAAATGGACAGACAACTAGACAAAAATCAACAAAGAAATATCAGAGTTGAATCAAACAATGGACTTAAATAGATACTTAACAACTGCTCCACCAAACAACAATAGAATGCACTTTCTTCTCAGGAGCACATGGGACTTTCTCAAAAATAGAAGGTATACTAACCAATAAAGAATGCTTAAGTAGATTAAAAGAATTGAACATTTCCCATGCATATTATCAGATCATAGTGCAATAAAATTAGAAATCTATAGCCAAAGAAACCACAGAAATTATATGAATGCATGGAAATTAAACAATACCCTCAATGAGTCACAGAAGTAGTTCAGGAAAAATAAGACATTTCCTAGAATTAAATGACAATGACAATAGAATGTACCAGAACCTATGGGACACAATGAAAAAGTTCTAAGAGAAAAGTTTATAGCTGTAAATGCCCACATGAAAAAGAAAGTAAGCCCAAATAAGCAACCTAATGGTACACCTCAAGGTCCTAGAAAAACAAGAACAATCCAAATTCCAAACTGGTTCAAGGGAGGAAATTATAAAGATCAGATCAGAAATGAATAAAATGGAGTTGGGTATGGTGGTACATGCCTTTAATCTCAGCACTCAGGAGACTTGAGGTAGGGCTGTCATGAGTTCAAAGCCAGCCTGGGTTACATAGCAAGACCCATCTCAAAAAATTTAAAAAAATTTTCTAAAAACAGAAATGAATAAAATGGAAACTAAAAAAGCAATCAAAGAATTAATGAATTGAAGAATTGGTTTTGTGAAGCAGTAAAGAAAATAGACAAACCTTCAGCCTTTACCTTAAAAAAAAGAAAAAACCCAAATCAATACAATTAGAAATGAAAAAACTGAAATCACAACAGAAACCATCAAATCCAGAAGATTA
Source organism: Dolichotis patagonum (assembly GCA_004027295.1). NCBI lineage: Eukaryota > Metazoa > Chordata > Mammalia > Rodentia > Caviidae > Dolichotis > Dolichotis patagonum. The sequence goes on from PVJX010004321.1 coordinate 63,122, forward strand.
TTAACAAGCACATCATTAACCTCTTTGCCAATAAATTGGAAGAACTCAGAAGAGATATCTAGATAAGTATATATGAATTACCAAACAAAATGGAGGCAATTTAAAAATTTAGAAAATCCAGTAACACACTATGAAATTAAAGCACTAATAAAAACCTACCACCTAAGAAAATCCCAGGTCTTGAAGGATTCACTGTGAATTCTATAAGAACTTCTAGTAAGCTTTAACTTCAACACTCCTCAAACTCTTTCATGAAATAAAGATAAACAATATTTCCAAAGCCATTGCTGGGAGCCTTGCATTCTAAAACCAGACAAGGCTCCCAACAAAAAAGAGAAAATACATACTAATTTTTTTAATGAATGTAGATGCAAAAATCTTCAACAAGATAAGGCAAAATACCATAAAAAGTCACCTGTTTTAGTTACTTTCTCATTTCTGGGACAAAATACCCAACACCCAAATTTAATGGAAGAAAGGTTTGTTTAAGCCTACAGTTTCTGTAAGTTTTAGTCCACAGTAAGCCAACTCTAGGGCAGGGCAGCATGGCAGAGAAGAGACAGCCCATAGCAGGGCAGGCGAAAAACAGCAAGCAGCAAGCTTCCCCTTCCCTTTTCAGTTCATCCAGGCTACAAGCCTATTGGTTAGTGACACCCGTGCTCAGGGTGGAGCTTCTGTTGTTAGTAAAGACATTCAGCCATATCCAGAACTATGCTAAACCTATTAATGCACTAATCCAGTATCACATTTCCATAACCCATATTCACACATCCTGGATCCAGCCACCTCCAAAAAGCTTCACCTGCAAGTGCATGGTAAAGATGTCATGACAGAGATTCAGGATTGGTTCAACATACATGAATCAACAAATATAATCCAACACATAAACAGCAACAAGGATAAAAATCACATGATCACCTCAGTAGATGCAGAAAAAGCCTTTGACAAAATCAAATATCCTTTTAATGTAACAACACTGGATTATATATAGAAGGACCTTGTCTCAATCTGATAAAAGACATTTATGATAAATGTACTGCCATCGTCATACTTAATGGGGGGAAAGTCAAAGCTTTCCTTTTAAAATCAGGAACAAGACAAGGATGTTCTCTACCAACACAGTCCTCAAAACATTAGCAAGACCAATTAGGCAAGAAATAAAAAGGATATATACAGAAAAGGAAGAAGTCAAAGTATCATTTGCATATGACATGATCTTCTACATAGAAGACCCAAAAAATCTCCACCAAAAGACTCCTGAAATTAATAAACAAATTCAGCAAAATCAACACTCAAAAATCACTAACATTTCTGTACACCAATAATAAAAACACTGAGAAATTAGGGGGGAAATAGCATTCACAATAGCACCAAGAAAAAGTAAATACTTAGGACTTAGCCTAACAAGTGAACAAAAGACCTCTACAAAGAGAACTACAGTACAGATATTCTTCATTTAATGACCTATCTGTTTAATGCTGCTCAGACTTGCAACCAAGGTCTCTTGTTCAGACTTACAAACTGCTGCTCAGACCTACAACCCATCTTTTTTTTTTGTATGGTTCTATACATCTTGTTGATAGAACCTCAGTGTATTTTTTGTACAATATGCCTTGTTGATTCAGTACTGTAATTTTTTGCTGACTCTATGGTTCAGTACAGTACTATAGTTTCGTGTTCTGTTATACATCACAGTACTGCATAGAAGAGTCGTGCAAATAAAAGTAAAGTCATCAGGTTGGAGTTTCTTTGACCATTTCTCTTCTGAATATTGTAATATGCGTATTATATACAATTCCTTATTTAATGACCAATTCATTTAATGACCTAATCACAGTAACAGAACTTGATTGTTACATGAAAAATGACTGTACTCTGAAAAAAGAAATTGAAGAGGACATCAGAAAATGGAAAGATATCCTCCGTGCCTGGGTACGCAGAACCAGTATAGTCAAAATGGCCATACTTCCAAAGTTGATACACAGATTTAACACAATCTCAACCAAAACACCAACAGCCATTCTTAACAGAACTGTTTGAGAACAATCCTAAAATTCATATGGAAACAGAAGAGAACCAGAAGAGCAAATACAATCCTGAGTAGCAAGATCACAGCAGAAGAAATTCCAGAATTGAAATTATTTACAAACGCTAAAATGATAAAAACAGCATCATGCTGGCACAAATACAGACATGAAGATCAATGGAACAGAAAGGGAAAACACAAAAATAAGCCCAGGCACATTCAGCTATTTGATCTTTGTCAAAAAAAAAAAAAGCCAGAGACTTACACTAGAGGAAAGAGAACATCTTTAAAAAATAGTGCCAGGGAAACTAGATACCACATGGAGAAGCCTAAATCTATATACAAATCTCTCACCAGGTACTAAACTAAAATCACAATGAATCAAAGAACTAAATGATAAAAAAGAAACATTTAATATCCTGTAAGTAAAATAGGTAAAACTATTCAAGGCATAGGTGTTGGCAAGGTCTTTCTGAACAGAATCCGAAAGATACAAAGAATAGTACAAAATCAATAAATGGGATTATACCAGATTAGAAGACTTTTTGACAGCAAAGAAAAAAGCCATCAATGTGAAGAGACAACCTGCAGAATGGGAAAAATTTTGCCAGCAACTCCTCAGAGGACTAATACGTAGAATATATAGAAAAATCAAAACATTAGACCTCTAAAAGATCCAATCAAAAACTAGGCAACTAAAATGACTGCTCAGAAGAAGAAATACAAATGGCCAATAAAGACATGAAAAACTGTTCAGTGTGGCTCATCATTAGAGAAAAGAAAATTAAAACAACATTGAGATTCCTTCTCACTGCATGTCTTCAAGAAATCAAATAATCAGCCAAGTGTAGTGGCACATGCCTATAATCCCAGCCCTCAGGAGGCTGAGACAGGAGGATCCCTGGGAGTTTTAAGGCTAGCCTAGGCTACATAATGAGTTCAAAGCCAGCCTGAACTACATAGTAAACACCTGTCTAAAAAAAAAGAAAAAAGAAAAGAAATTAAATCAAATAATTAACGCTGATGAGGCTTCAGGGGAAAAAAGGAACCCTTCTAGATTGTTGGTGGGAATGTAAACTAGTGCAACCACTACGGAAATCAGTATGGTGATTCTTCAAAAAACTAAAACTAGAAATTCCATTTGACCCAGCTATTTCCCTCCTAGAATCTTCCCAAAAGAGTTAAAGATCTCATATCACAGTGATACATGCATACTTAAGGTTATAGCAGCACAATTCATAATAGCTAAATCTTGCATGCACCCTAATGTCCATCAACACATGAATAGATAAAGAAAATGTGGTATTTGCACACATGGAGTACTACTCTGCCATAGGAAAGAAAAACTTGAGTTATTTATAGGAAAATGGTGCAGCTTGAGAGCAAAGTGTTAAGTGAAACAAATCAGACCCTCAAGCTTAAATATCATATGGTTTCTTATAAAGAAACTCAAATTATAAAAAAAGAGCAAAATTGAAGATAGATAAGAGGAAGTAGGGATCAGATAGATCTTTCTCAGATGTAGAGGGGATCAAGAGATGGAGGGAAAAGAAAGGCAGGGGAGGGAAAGGGGATGACAAAAGGAATTAAGATGTTTTATGTACTTGTACCAACTCCACACAAGGAGTGTAAACATTATGTACTCCAAATATGTACTAATACAACAAAGCTAAATGAATTAAACAAAATGATAAAAAGCACAAAGGACCAGTTTGGCAAAGAACTAGAGTTCATGAAAAATTTCCAAACAGAAATCAAGGATACTAAAAATTATATTAAAGATATGGGCATCAGAAGTGACCAATGTGAGGGTAGAATATTAG